>CAUYQU010028282.1:0-23210 GCA_963574635.1 Cheracebus regulus
CTGCAATGAACATTCGTGTGCATGTGTCCTTATAGTAGAACAATTTATAATCCTTTGGATATATACCCAGTAATGGGATTGCTGGGTCGAATGGAATGTCTATTTCCAGGTCCTTGAGGAATTGCCACACTGTCTTCCACAATGTTGAACTAGTTTACACTCCCACCAACAGTGTAAAAGTGTTCCTATTTCTCCACATCCTCTCCAGCATCTGTTGTCTCTAGATTTTTTAACTTATCATTTTTTATGGCTGCATAGTATTCCATGGTGTATATGTGCCACATTTTCCCTGTCCAGTCTATCATTGATGGGCATTTGGGTTGGTTCCAAGTCTTTGCTATTGTAAACAGTATGTAAACATATGTATGTAAAATACTGTTTACAATAGCAAAGACCTGGATCCAACTGAACATAGGTGTGCATGTGTCTTTATAATAGAACGATTTATAATCCTTTGGGTATATATCCAGTAATGGGATTGCTGGGTCAAATGGCATTTCTATTTCTAGGTCCTTGAGGAGTCACCACACTGTCTTCCACAATGATTGAACTAGTTTACACTCCCACCAACAGTGTAAAAGTGTTCCTATTTCTCCACATCCTCTCCAGCATCTGCTGTCTCCAGATTTTTTAATGATCGCCATTCTAACTGGCATGAGATGGTATCTCAATGTGGTTTTGGTTTGCATTTCTCTAATGACCAGTGATGATGAGCATTTTTTCATATGCTTGTTGGTCCCATCGATGTCTCCTTTTGTAAAGTGTCTATTCTGGTTCATGGTCGACAGGAAGGCACTGATGGTGGGTGATGCAATGGCTTGTTAACTGAGCCCACAGCTTTTTTATTGTATCTCTCTTATATGCCAGGCACTGTCTAGGCACTCGGTTTGGTTATAATCGAGATGCCTGTGTTAAAACAATGGTACAAATGACATCAGGCTAATAGGGACACATTATCTGCTAAATCTAGATGATGTTAAAATTCCACACTTCAGTGGAGTTGACATCTAGAAGGTCTGCCTATAAATCCTGGCTCCTTCTGTGTGAAGCCAAGATTCAGGTAAACATAAAGTAGGGTTTTAGAGCAATTTCTGGACTAGACAGCCTTCTAGAAAAGTAATTTTTTAAATGGGCATAAGCCGTTTGTATAGTCAAATAGGTGGTCTAATGCACACAGGCACTTAGCTGAGTGGGTGAGTGGGGCTGAAATTCAACACCCACTCTGCCTTACAAGTCATGTAGCCTGGGACAGGGTTGCATCTTTCCAGAGAAAAAGGCATCTTTAAAAAAACTGCATAACACAGATGTACACATGAAGTCATTCTCTAAGCGCACAAGATACTGCTCTCTGCCCTCCCAGAGCTTTTTGCAGATTTTCAGGAAGATTCCTTGCAGCTTAGTAATCTTAGCTTTGTTAGTTTGCTGAAGTTTGCAATATGCTGAAGGTAGTTGGCATTGGAGATTAAGAATCAGAACGGAACCAAGGAGTCAAGAATATGAGAAAGTGGGCTCCCACCTGTGGAAACACATTGAATTCTAGAAGCTTTCTCTGGGACCACAGGGTCCAGGTAAGTTTTGAAATACGCCATTGAAGCCAGCACAAAGACACCCAATGGTAGGAGCTGGGGCACTGTGACGTCAAAGGGAAACAGAATAAGGAGTGTCCTCAGTAGGAATCTGTTTCCGAGCCAGCTGCTGCCTCTCAGCATTGGCCTAGGATCTGGGGCGAGGCAAAACCTGTGCCCTGCGAGCTGCCAGCTCTTGCTGAGTGCTCCAGGAGGGCTGGGAGCCTGAGAAGGGCACTGAAAGCCTGGGTCTCTCTCCAGGGTGCCTCAGACTTCCTTCAACAGCTGTGCGGCAGCTGAGATTCAGCTCTCACTTCAGTGCTGTTCTAGCTTCTGCAGCACAGAGCTCCCGCCCCTCTGTGGAAAAGGGTACAGCAAGTTTCCTGAGAGTACATTCATTCCAGTTTACCAGTACACAGTCTGATTGCACGTGCTTTTATACATTCGTGTAATAGAAAACGATTCCACGTTCTAGCCTTGCAAGACACATGCAAAGTCTTCTCTTCTTCATTTATTTTTAGATACACATGCGATAACTTACTTTCTCATGTAAAACAGCTTTAAAAAGTAACTTGAAGTTGTAAGTATTTCTTTCACATTTGCATGATATGGTGCTGAAGGTTGCCAGTCACGGGTTCATGCAATGGCTGGTTTGCTTTGCTGACTGTCACAGCCGATGACTGGGTTCGACCCTGCTATTCCCAACCGCAAGGACACCAGGTAAGATGAAGCATATCCAGCAAGAAGCGCACATTACCAGCCTTAGGAAAACAAATCCAACGTGCATGCCTGTCAGGAGAGTACGCTGCAGCAGAAGGCGCAGTGCCATTCATTTTTAAAATTTCATTCGACAAACATGTTGAACTCCTCCTATGTACTAAGCACAATCTCTGTACTCATCAGAACTAGGCAATTTAGCCTTCTAAGAAAAACGCAATTTCCATGGATAACTTCCTCACAAAACAATAGGATATGCAACCCACTGTCAGAATGCTTTGTTTTCTACCAACTAAAATAACCCTCTTGTAAAACGCCATTTGCAAATCAAAATCCATCTCCAACGAGTGTTAAAATGCAATTACCAGCATGACTTCAAGGCAAGCATTTAATCCCCACGAGCCTTAAATATCTGCAAAACAGGAAAGTATTGCTGTTGTGAAGTCGACTGAGCTGAAATAAGAGGGCTTCATGGTAGGAGATTATACTATTGTTATTCTAAGTTGGAAATTCTGTGGTAGCCTCACAGCTTCCCTCTATGTCACCAGCACAGTTATAAAAAATTCTTGACAGATGGAAATGATTATTGAGTAGAGTCTCTGGGAGAAGAGCTATGGTTTGCTCTTCTTCCAAGCAATAGTAATATCAAGTTGTCCCCACAAGGCGTTAGCTCTTGAAATGAATAAGTTATGGTTCCCAGGGGCCTCCTGTACTTGATGGATGTTTTCAGTGTGAAGTTGCCTCTGGAGACCTCCCAGAGGTCGGAGAACATGGCAAGGCCAGGGTCTAACCTGTGGACAGAATATTTACTAGAAAGGCCCAAAAGCTATGTGCTTTGGCATGAGACATTCAGTTCACGCCAAATGAACTGAGTCACTCAAGGACTGATATATCTCTTTGAGGAGTGGCAGCTTTCCTGCATTTCCTGAACCTCAGGAACTGACTCCCCACTCATAACTCTGAGACCTTTGGGAGCTCCATTTGCCAAGTGCGGCCTGCATTTCACTTCTGTCCTTGATCATCTGAAAGTCGGAATTATACTCCAGATTAAAGTCTATTAATAACCCCAAAATCAGAGCACAGCCAGGGCTAATATAAACCTTGATAATTATTTAATATTTAAAAATGATGTGGCATTTGTCATCTATTTCTCCTAAAATCAGAAGTTTCATTACTGATACCACATGTGTATCAATTGCTACACATATGCCTTACCCTTTATTTCAGCTCTCTGAACGTCTGCAGTGACAAATTTCATGTCATTGACACCTAAAATAAGAAAAAAAACGTTTTTAAAACTCACTACACTGGGAATAATCTCTCAAAAAAGCAATAAATGCATTTTATAGAAAACTAACCATATAAGTATATACATATATATAAAATTAGAAGTTTAACTTGCCACTAGTTATTCTGTGTTGTTATATTTTGTTCCTTAAAACATGGTTGTTAGACTTCTGGAACTGATTTCAAGACTCACTCAAAAGTTGAGACCAACAGTTTGATAAGAACTGTTACAGACAGTTCGAAATTTGCAGAATGCTGAAAAGTCCCTCTGGCAAACAATATTTATCATCAGTGAAGGCAGTAATGAGGACATAAGCAAAAGACAGTGCTCTAGAAACTGCTGTTAAAAAGCACACCTCTAAGCTGAAGGGGCTGCTAGCACAGGCGCTCCAGGTATGTGTGTCACCCCTGCCCCTTTCATGGCTAATCAGTCATCATATTCTGTCCTCTTGAGCTTACAAAGGACTTCACATCCATTTTCAATACCGTATCCCAGGCAGTGGCCACTGGTTTATTGTAAGTAGCCAGAAAAACAAAACTGATTTGTCATCTGATTCCTCGTCCTTTCTTACATTATTTTTGAGTAGTTTTTCAATTGACACCTTGAGATAAATGAGGAATTTGGGGCATGGCACAGAGAAGAGCAAGGTGACCAGAAAGCATCTCAGGGGCCCACATTGAGCTGATGAGGACTCGGGGTACAGTGTTGAACTCTGCTATAAGAAACGCACAATGTTGACTGCTTCCAAATGGAGGTGTGGAAGCACATTTGCGTCACTCCCCTCAGCAGAAAACCAAAAGCAAAGGGACAGCGTCATGATCAAAAATAGGAATAGCATAGAATGCAAGTGTGAGGATAATACTGTTCCCAGGGCAGCAGAGAAGTAAAAAACTCTGAGCCGATGGTCAGAGAACTGGACTTTCACATCTTTGACATTTCTCCCCCTAATCCATACAGCATCATGTAAGAGAAAACTTTTCTCAGACTTGTACTTTCTACACTGGAGAAAGTGAGATAGAGGTGAACAACCAGCGACCTGTCTATCTCAGGTTTCCAAGAAGGAGACCTTCCCAGCCTCAGCCCATAGGAGGAACTGGGAGTGCCCGAAGGAAAAACAACCCGAGGGCAACCAGTGACGACGTGGGGAAAGTGGGACTGTCGTTCCTAGCCTTGGCAACTCTGCTAAGGTTTCCAAGGTTGGTAACTTGGCCAAAGGAGACACCAAATCAGAGCAGCTGTTCAGAAGCACCACACTGCAGGAGGTATGTTCCACAGGGCCCTGGGTGTGAACCCCTGGCTGCTTCCCACACCGCTGGGATACCCCCGTTATGACCTCCTCAATTCAGAATGGGCAGCACTCTAATCACTTCCTAGAGTCAAGGCAAACCTGGGCCTACGGCACTCTCTAGTTCCTACAAAGAGGCAGCAGCATAGCAGAAAATAAAAAAGAAAGAAACGCAGCAGATAAACTATAAGGAATTTCTAAGCAGACATTTCCTATGAAAACCAAAACAAGCCAGATACAGAAGACTGGAAAAAAAATAACTAATCCTTCAATGCAAAGACATAGATGTACATCCAGAATCCTGGAACTGAGAAATGCATTTACTAAACTGAAAAATTTAATAGAGGCTCTCAACAGTGGAAGGACTCAAGCAGAGAAAAGAATCAGTGAGCCTGAAGACAGGCTATTTGAAAATACACAGAGGGAGGAAAAAGGAGTAAATATCATGTACAAGTTATAGAAAATAACCTCCAAAAAAAACTAACTCTAAAAATTACCTAGTAATCAACAGGGAGCCAAGCAAGAACAAGGAGTAGAAAACTTACTCAAAAAATAACCACAGAAAAATTCCAAAACTTGAGAAAGATACAACTATTCAGGTTCATAAAGGTCAGAGAACACCAAACAGATTTGACCGAAATAAGACTACCACAAGGCATATAATCAGGCTTCTAAGTGTCAAGAGCAAAGAGACAATCCTAAAAGTACTGAAAGAAAAGAAACAGGTAAAATATAAAGGAACTCAAATTCATCTGGAAAAAGATGTCTCAGCTTTACTGCTGTAAAGGCCAGGAGTAAGTAAGACGACATTTTCAAAATGTGAAAGAAAAAAAATGACAATCAATAATTCTTTATCCAGCAAAGCTATTCTTCAAATATGAAAAAGCAGATCTTTCCTAAACAAACAAAATCTAACAAGTGTTAAGAGTAGGGTCTTCCATCTAAAAACAAAAACAAAAACACTAATGTGCAAAAAGAAGTATTTGAAAGTATCAAATGCACTGTAAAAGTATACAGACAAACTCAGGATACGCAAACACTGTAATTGACATGTGAAATCCACTCATAATTCAATATAAAGTCCAAAAGGCAAATCTATCAAAACCAATAATAGCTACAGCAACCTGTTAAGAGATAGGCAACATAAAAATGGCTAAATTGAGATAACAACAAAAAGTGAAAACATAGGGTGGATTGAGCTAAAGTGTAGAAAATTTTTTCTTCAGTATTTTATTTGAGTCTATACTTTCTATTGTGGTTTAAGATAAGCTGTCATCTCTTTAAAATGACTTATTGTAAGATATTTGATGTAAGCTTCATGGCAACCCCAATGCAAAAACCTGTGATAGATACACTAAAAATAAAAAGCACTGAATTAAAATGTACTACCAGAGAAAATCACTCAACTGCAGAGAGAGATTGTAAGAAAGAAAGAAAGAAAGGAGGTGAGGAGCTACAAAACAACAAGAAAACAAGCAAAGAAAACCCCAAAAACCCAGCAGTACTAAGACCTTATTTGTTAATAATTACACTGAATATAAAGGGACTCAATTCTTCAATTAAAAAAAAAAAGAAGTATCTGAATGAATAAATAAACAAGACCAAACTATGTAACCTACAAGAAATCTACCTCACCTAATCATGCCACTGCACTCTAGGTAGGTGACAAAACAATACCGTTTCAAAAAAAAAAAAAGAAAAGAAAAGAAAACTCGTGAAGACACACATAGAATGAAAGTAAAGGGATGGGAACAGATATTTCATGCAAGTTAAAATCAAAAAAGAGCAGAAGTAACTATGCTTTTATCAGATAAAATAGCAGTATGTCAAAGACTATGAAAATAGACAAAGTCACTATATAAAAATAAAAGGGGACAATTCAGCAAGAGGATATAACAATTCTAAATAGCTATCCACCCAACACAGAACACTGAAATATACAAAGCAAATATTAATAGATCTGAGGGGAGAGACAGACTGAAAGATAATAATAGTGGGGGACTTTAATACCCACTTCTCAGTAATGGGCAGATCCTCTATATAAAAAACCAACAAAGAAACATCAGAGTTAAACTACACACTAGACTAAATAGGCCAACTCACATCTGCAGAACATTTTACCTAATGGTGCTGCATACCCATTCTTTTCACCAGAACATGGAACGTTCTCCAGAATAGACCATATCTTAGGACACAAAAAAAGTCTCAACAAACTTCATGAAAGTAGAAATCATACCAATTATCTTTTCTGATCACCATGGAATAAAACTAGAAATCAATAACAAGAGGAACTTTGGAAATGACACAAACACATGACAATTAAACAATGTGTTTCTGAAGAACCAATGGGTCAATGAAGAAATTAAGAAAGAAATTAAAAACTTTCTCGAAACAAATAAAAATAGAAATACAGCATACCAAAATCTTCGGGATAAACCAAGCAGTAAAAAATAAATGTCTGTATTCAAAAAGGTAGAAAGATTTCAGGTAAACATCTAATGATACACCTCAAGGAATTAGAAATGCAAAAACAAACAAATCTAACATTAGTTGAAAGAAAGAAATAATAAAGATAAAAGCAGAAATAAGCGAAATTGAGACTAATGAAATAATACAGAATATCAATGAAACAAAACATTGCTTTTTGGAAAGATAAAATCAACAAACGGTTAGCTAGACTAAGGAAAAACAGAGAAGACCCCCCAAAAATAAATCAGAAACAAAAAAGATAACTGAGACCACAGAAATATGAAGAATCAATAGAAACTATTATGGACAATATACACGAATAATTATAAATATATGATATATGTCAATTAATTAGAAAATCTAGAAGATGTAGATAAATTATTGGACACATACAACTTACCAAGATTGAACCATAAAGATATAGAAAATCTGAACCACCCGATAATGATTAATGAGATTGAAGTTGTACTAAAATGTCTTCTATCAAAGTAAAGCCCAGGAACTGACAGTTTCACTGCTAAATTCTACCAAACATTTAAATAAGAAGTATTATCACATGTTTTCCCGAACTCTTCAAAAATATTAAAAAGGAAGGATTATTTCCAAACTAATTCTAAGAGGACAGCATTACTGTGATACATACCAAAACCAGGTGAAGACACCACAATAAAAAGGAAACTATAGGCCAATATCTCTAATGAACATAGATGCGTAAATTTTCAACTAAATACTAGCAAACAAATTCAACAACACATGATAGAGATCATTCACTATGATCAAGTGGGATTCATCGCAGGGATGCAAGGATGTTTCAACATACACAAATCAATAAATGTGATAAATCACATTAACAGAACCAAAAATAAAAAATATATGATAATTTCAATCAATGCTGAAAAACGATTCAGTAAAATTCAGTATTTCTTTATGATAAAAACCTCCAACACACTGAGTATAGAAGAAACATATCTCAAAATAATAAAGGCCATATATTATAAACCCACATCTATCATAATATTGAATGGGGGAAAATTGAAAGTCTTTCCTCTAAGATCTAGAACAAAACAAAGATGTCCAGTCTCACTACTTTTATTAAATATAATGCTAGAAGTCCTGGACAGAGTAATTCAGAAAGAGAAAGAAATAAGTATCACTCAAATTAGAAGGAAGTCAAATTAGCCCTGTTCACAGTCAACATGATTTTATACTTAGAAAAAAACTAGACTCCACCCAAAGACTGTTAGAACTAATCAACAAATTCTGTGAAGTTGCAGAATATAAAGTCAACATATAAAAATCAGTAGCATTTATATTTGCAAACAGGGACAACCTAAGAAAGAAATCCAGAAAACAATTCTGCTTACAATGGCCACAAATAATATCAAATATTCAGGAATTTGTTTAACCAAAAAACTGAAAGATCTATACAGGGAAAACCATAAAACACTGATAGAAGAAGTTGACAAGGACATAAAAACACTACCCAGAGTAGTTTACAGATTCAATACAAAAATCATTGGTATTTTGAATCTCTCTCAAAAGACCCTGAATAGCAAAAGCAATCCTGAGCAACAAGAACAAAGCTGGAGGCATCACACTACCTGTCTTCAAATTATACTACAGAGCTATAGTAACTAAAAAAGCACAGCACTGTCATAAAATCAAACACATAAACTAATGGACTAGAATAGAGAACCAAGGTATAAATCCCTGCATAACAATCAACACAGTTTTGATGAAGGCACCAAAAACATACAATGGTGAAGGACAGTCTCTTCACTAAATGGTGTTGAAAATACTGGATAAGCATATGCAGAAGAATGAAGGTAGACTCTTATCTCTCACCATATACAAAAATTAAAATGGATTAAATATGTAAATCTAAGATCTCAAACTGTGAAACTATTGGAAGAAAACATTGGGGAAAGACTCAAGGAAATTGGCCTGGGAAATAATTTTTAAGACCTCAGAAGCCCAGGCCACCAAAGCAAAACAGACAAATGGGATCACATGAAGCCAGAAAGCTTTTGTGCAGCAAAGGAAACAATCATCAAAGTGATGGGAGAAGTATTTGCAAGCTATCCATCAGTCAAAGGATTAATAGCCAGAATATATAAGGAGCTCTAATAAATCAATGGCAAAAGATCTGAATAGACATTTCTCAAAAGAAGAAATACAAATAGGCAAAAGTATACAAAAAAAATTTTCTCAACATCATTAGTCATCGGAGAAACGCAAATCAAAACCACAGTGAGATATAATCTTACCCCAGTTAAAATGGCTTATGTCTAAAAGGGATTAATAAACACTGGCGAGGATGTGAAGAAAGGGAACCCCCGTACACTGTTGGTGGGAATGTAAATGAGTACAACAACTACAGAAAACTATGTTGAGGTTCCTCAAAAAGTAAACATAGGATCCAGTCTACCTACCATATGATCCAGGATCTCACTACTGGGTACATTTCCAAAAGGGAATCGACAAATGAAAGAGTTATCTGCACCCCCATGCTTACTGTAGCATTTTTCACAATAAACAAAATATGGAATCAACCTAAGTGCTCAGCAACAGTAGAATAAAGAAAATGGCATATATATTCACAATGGAATATTATTCAGCCATAAAGCAGAATGAAATCTGTCATTTGCAGCAACATGGAGGGAACTGGAGGTCATTATGTTAAGTTGTATTAGCCAAGCATAGAAAAACAAATATCACATGTTCTCATTCATTTGTGACAGCTAAGAAAGTGTATCTCATGAAGATAGAGGGTAGATTGGTGGGTACCAGAAACTGGGAAGGGTGGTGGGGAAGGGGAGATAAAAGGCTGATTAACAAATTCGATCAGAGAAATGAAACCTGGAGCTTGATCAGAAGGGTGGCAATAGTTATCAGTGGTCTACTGTGCTTTTCAAAATAGCTAGAAGAGAAAAATTGAATGTTCCTAGCATAAACAAAAGACAAATATTTAAAAGTGATGGATACCCCAGTTTCCCTGGTTTGATCTTCACACATTATGTGAATGTATCAATTTATCACATGTATCCTGAAAATATGTATATCTATTAGGTATCAATTAAAAAATCAAAAAAGCTGCACAGTATTGCCCCAAACTGCTCCACCCTGTTTTCTGAGATTCCTGTTCCCCAAACTCTAATCATATATGATTATTGTTTTGTGAAAGCTGAGCTTGACAAATGAGCTGCCAGAGATGCTTATGCTCCGTGAGAATGCCAGATGTTTCTTCATTATCTATTTCATTCCAAGCCTGCTTTCCTCCTTGATATTCCTCTGATTTTGACCCTCGTACCCATAAATACGTTTTTCTTCAGGCTATCCCTTTATTTAAAACAACCTCCCTACTTTAAAGATACCCCTTCCTCATCTTGGGTAACTTTTAAGGCATGACTTTTGTGGGCAGACATAGCTATACATTATATTTCAAGATTCCAGAGTTTTAAAACCTATTAATTACCTTATGAATGTTCATCAACTTCATATTAACCACTCATATCTGCATACGATTCTAAGGAGGGTTAAGTTCCCCGGTATACAACATGCTGAAATATCTATAAACACTGTCTACTTATGTTTTTACGGTTATTTTTTACGGTTATTTGAGTTATTTTGACTCTTGCCTTGGAGGCAGGTTTTATATCATCATCTTCTTTTGCTAAAATTTCTATGTGGTAAAATGCAAAGAACCAAAACATTCAATTCAAGAAATTTGGACAATTTACACAATCAAATAACAAATGCCCTAAACAAATACACGATACTTCAATTTTTTCAGAAATTTCCTTTACGTCCCCTTTCGCCCTTCCACACGCAGGTACTGTTTTAATTTCTGTCATATATAAGTTTTGCATTTTTTGAACTTGATGTAAAAATCATAAAATTCAATGCAGTAATTTTTATCTAGCTTCATTTAATTAGTACTTTTAAAATTTACTCAGGTTGTTGTACAGGACAGGTCTCATAATCTTTATTGTTGAAAAATATTGATATCTATTCTCCAACTGAGAGATACTTGGATTGTTTCAGTTTCTGGCTATTGTAAATAAAAATTCTATCAAAATCTTTCTGCAAGTTTTTGTGTATGTCTGTGTCGACATGAGTAAATACATAGGAGCGAAATTGTGACATGAGCTAGATCTATGCGTGACATTATAAGGAATGGCTGAATAGTTTTCTGAAGTATAGCATTTTACACTCACCAGTAACACGCTGGAGTTTTAGTGCCACACATTGCTAAAATTGGGTGTTGTCCAGCTTCTTTTATCTACTCTGCTTGTGTTACCATCTATTAGTATTACTCTTTCAGGGCATTAATCACCTAGGGAGTGTTACATGGGAATCAAGCCCACTGTATTGAAAGACAATATTCAGAGCTTAACACATTCATACATATTAATGAGAAAGGCAGAAATGGTAGCAGAAATGTTGAAATGAGTTTTTTTTATCCAAAAGAGAAATGCCTCTATTTCATGCCTTTATACCTCCCAAAATACTTGGTAATAGGGTAAGGCAGCCCCTACTCTTTCTCTCCCTTCTAACTGGGTACAAGGTTAAGAGAGTAAAAGGTTATTTAGAATAATACACAATGTTTCCAGATGGATTTTACAAAGACAGAAGAACCTAATTCATGACTCGCATCTAAGATCTTGGAGATCTTTTATTCTCTGATATGGAATTTACCGATCTTTTCCTCATCATGTTCAGAGTAAATAGCTGTTCTGAATTTAAGAAAATGAAATTAGGTAAATTGTGCTTTTTCTACAGTTAGATTTAACTTCACTTAACTCACAAATATTGCACATGATTACTTACATGCAACTTTATCTGCACAGCTCTCATGTCAGAGAGCAGTTTTCAACCACAGCAGGCTTTGCGGAGCCAGCTCTGAGCACGGCTCCCCACCTTCACCCTGTCCTTCTTAAAAGCTTTGAGATTAGTCAGGACTCCTGCTTGCTTGTTCCACTTTGTCGCATGCAGGTTTAGGAGGGATTAAGGCAGAAGCAAAGGTGTTCATTAGAGTCCTCCTCCCTGGGGCTGTTCTCTAAAATCTTCCAGAGTTGTCTGTCTCAGCAGTGGAGTTTGCTTCCATTCTCTCATCAGAGACATTCTTGACTCTCAACATTTTGCCATTTTCTAGTCTCTTTGTATCAAAAATATTTCCCAAATATATATATTTTCATATTTCTTCATCGTATGCAGTATTTTCCTACTCTTTGCAGTACATATCATATCAGTGAACCCTTGGAAAGTATATGAAAGTTGTTCACCACCATGTTGCCCCCACTTCTTATTTTCATTCTTTCCAGTTGTTCGTGTGTGTAGAGTTCAGCCAAATTATTCACCTGCTACCAGATAGAGCCCACTCTTCAAGACCACGGTGCGTTTCCACGGGCAACTCTTTCTACCCACGGTGCCTTCACTGCCTTCGTCTCTCACCATTCCTGCAAGCCTTCAAATGCCTCCTCGCTCTCGCCCCATGCGGCTGCACTGTGAGGCTCTCTCACCTGGAGCAGGCCAGCCCAGTCCTTTGTCCCCTGGCTCCCATGCCCTCTCACGTCAGTTTCTCATTCACATACAACTTCCTACTATTCAACGTCCTTTAACTTCCAGCACCCTATACCACCCTCTTATTCCGTGTTTAGGCTCCAAACTGAAATGCATAAAGTGAAACATAACATGAAAATAATAAACACCCAAAACCAGCAATGAGAATCCACCAGGAAACCTGCTCATTCGACTTTGCCACATGAACCTTCAGTTATTCAATACAGCAGATCTTCCACCAATGCTGGCACAAATTACTATATTGTGAACTGAGTACCATTTCATGTGGCTGGTTATATTTAGGACTTAATGAAAAGTTGCATAAAGTTTGTGTGTGTTTGTAAATCCAGTACTGACCTAATTTTGAGTCTTCAAAATGAAGAGTAACAGGTGTCGTGTTCCTTACTGAGACATAAGGAACCAGGTTTTCAGAACCCAACTAACCTGCTATAACTCACTCAGTCATTTATTGAGTCATAGAAATAGATCGTGAAGCCAAGTGTTTATATCTCAAATCTTTTGTGCCAAACTATTTTTTAGTTCAAAACAATTAGAGGACTTGGGTTTACAATAATGAAAACATTTACACACAAATAAGGCCAAAGTAAAAATGCTAAAAAATTATGAAAACTCTCAAAGACCTTCAGTGTGGCTAAGTCTTATTCAAATGTTGTAGGAAAATTGCAAAAGTACATATTTTGTACCTTTGAATTACAAGAAACACATAATTAATACCTTTATGGTAAAATAAATAAATACATGTTTGAAGAGATAGGAATCTGGAAGAAAACTTCTTCTTACATGGTTATGTCAAGACAGTTCTGACTTGGTTCTACTAATAAGGGGATATCCAAATCAGTGAAAGGAGAGACACATTTCCTAATTCAATCACGATTTCAACTTAATATTTAAAAATCTTCAAGTGCTGAGTTTCTTTTTCATATTTCTATTTTGTCTTGTATATCTGGCTTAAGCCACTGATAAACACTTTTCTCCTTGAGAAGAACACATTTCCTTGAGAAGCTATGGGAAAGTAAATGATTGCTTGACCCCAAACACGAATATGAACTGTGTATTTCAACGTTTAAATCTTCCAAGTAAAAGAATCATTGTGATTTAGTCAATAGCATCTTTTGAAAAGAGCTAAACGCTTCAGAATTTTCTCCCGAAGACACAGTCAGTATAACTTTAAATAGTTACCCAGTAGGAAAAGAACAGCGTTTAATAATCACATTGAAGGCACAGATACGGGATAAAGGAAAGATGGAATTGAATCTGATCAGCACCCAGGTGTGACAGGAGCGCCATGGAATTATCAACTACAGGCAAGTGCAGTGTGACTGCAATGCTAAGTGCTAATGCCGGGGAACACAGCAGGGCAATGCTGAGATTGAAGAAAAGAAGGTAATTTACACTCTGTACAGAGAGAAAACTCAGCAGAAGCATGCCATAGCGTTCCCGGAGTACTTACTGAGAAGATTCATCACAAGCTAAGGAAGAAATCAGGGTGGAAAAGACGAGGAAGCTGAGAAAAGAGAGCCACTTCAAGAACAAAAGGTGGCTCTCGTCTATAATCCTAGCCCTTCGGGAGTCCGAGGCGGATGGATTGCCTGAGCTCAGGAGTTCAAGACCAGCCTGGGCAACATGGTGAAACCCCATCTCTGCTAAAACACAAAAATTTAGCTGGTATGATGGTGTTCGCCTGTAATCCCAGCTACTTGGGAGGCTGAAACAAGAGAATCGCTTGAACCTGGGACGCAGAGGTTGCAGCGAGACGAGACTGTGCCATTACACTTCAGCCTGGGTGATGGAGCGAGACTCCAACTCAGAAAACAAAAAATGAATAAATAAATAAATAAATTTACCATAGGAACAAGGAATTCCACTCCTAGGAATTTACCCAAGAGAAATGCGAATAAATGTCCCCACAAAGGTTGTATTCAAATGTTACACTATTATTCTTAATAACCAAACCTTGAAAACAATTTATATGCCCATCAACTAATGAATGGATAAACAAAATATGTATATTCATGCAACAAAAACTTTGCAATAAAAAATGAAGTACTGATACATACTATAACATAGAGGAACCTCAAAAACATTATATTACATTAGAGAAGCCAGATGCAAAAGACCACCTCCTGCAGGATTGAGTTGAATGAAAGTCCAGAGGGTGCATCCCTGGAGTCAGAAAGTAGCCAGTGGGACGTGGGTGGGAATAGGGACTGCACATATGGTTATGAAGAGTTTTCTGGAAGTAATGGAGATGTTGTAAAATTTGATTTTGGTAATGGTCGCACAACTCTTTAATTTTATTTAAAATAATTACCTTATAAAATTAAAAAGTTGAATTTTACAATACATATATTAAATATACTTATATATAGCACATCTTCAAAAAATCTTTTAAAGAATTTTGTTACAAGTCAATCTAAGGTATATTTAAATACCAGAAAATAAATAAAATGATAAGACATACACTACATTTTGCACATTGAGAAGACAGCACTCAGGGAAAGCCTTAGGAAAAACGCAGTACATCTGCGAGATGTGTGACTTCCTTAAATTGTCTTCTGTGTAAAAATTAATTTTAAACATACTCTAGCAGACCTATTTGACTAATTATAATGATGTTATTAAAATGGCAAACTACTTTTTCTCTATTTATTAGAAAAGAAATTGTTTTATAGTATTTTGCTTAAAATAAACCATTACAAATATTTCAAATCTATTGTGGTTTTGACATTATTTCCCTCAAGTGTTTAATTTCTTCTGAGGATTTAATTGCTAATATAATAATTTTAAATATAGTGAGATACTTTATAAAGCATATAATTAAAGTGTATAAATTGTGAACTGAATTTCACATAGCCAGAATTACTATAAGACTGCACTCTTTTATATTTTGTGAATGTGTGGCTTACAAAACACTTACACAATTTACTGGTCATTTACTATGCATCAAAAAAATTCTGATCCTTGAAAATTCATGAAGAATAAAATGAGCAATAGCCTATAAATTTGCAAAACCTACATTCTAGCAGAAGAAGATTTATTTCACATTCTTTTCAAAAATTACCAGTTGGAATTTGTTGTTTTAAGTGGCCAATTGATGAAATGACAAAAGGTTTAAAAAATGTATTTTCCTCATCTGTGTGTGTAGAACCATGTGCAAACCTGTTTATACTGTCTGGTTATTATTTCTTAAATGTTTAAATTCAATGGCATGTAGGTCATGATGAAGACATTTGTGGGAAATGTTAAGACTGTATTTTTAAATAATTACTTCCGGTATTGCCTTATTGGCCTATAATAAAAAAAAGTTAGTGTGTGGATCACATTAGAAACTGTTTGAAAATGAACCTAAGATAGATCTTTACACAATGGGTATTCAATATGCAATCTTTTCTTCTCCCATGCCTACTTTAAGTTAAGTAATTAAATACATTCCTTGTAGTTATAGTTTCCAAGGAGCAATTAAACAAAAACTATTACTCAAAGTAAAAAAAAAAAAAAAAAAATCAAATAAAGCATCCTAAAAAGAACTGACCCTGCAATTTAAGTGGTATGAATTGTTTTATATGTTTAAATTCATCTACTGCCATGATTGATTGGAACATAAGCATGATCCAGCGTTACAAATGTTCCCATATAATCCAGAAATTCAAAATGATCTTGAATTTCTATGTTTCTACATCTTCACCATATTTATAATAATACTGAACCTTCTCATAACTTCTTATGTAACCTTATTTTATCTACCACTCTCATGGAGATTTCACTATTTCTTGGACATTAAATTTAAAAAAATCTAGGATTCCCCTCACCTTCTGATTTCCTAACTTCTTACCATATTATCTTTCCAAAGTCTACCATGCACCCAATTTAATACACAAATATAATCACCTCTTTGCCTTTATCCTCAACTCTCTCACCTTTCTTCTCAGGCGCAGAGGAACAGACCGGTGGACACCGGCAGACCAATGACATAGAATGATGCAGACACCAAAGGAAGTTTGGCCAGGGTGGTAGGAGGAGAGTCCGGCCACTGGGTGGCCCAACTCCAGGGAGACCACCTTCCCACTCCATCCCCCCTTCCAGCTCCCACCCATCTCACTGAGAACCACCTCCACCACTCATTAAAACCTTGCACTCCACCTTCAAGTTCACTGGCCCCAGCCCCTGCAGTAAGGGGCTGATTACCACAAGCCATGTGCAGAAGGCAAAGCTGAAAGAGTACACTATAACACATGCCCTCTTGGGCTTCGGGTGTCACAGACACCCACTCCTGGATGCTGCCATGGGGCTGGAGGCCAGAAGTGCTCCCCACGGCCTCTGCACCTGCCCGTCTGCATGCTCCCATTATATAATAATGAATGAATGCCTGTCATTCATTATTTTAAATTGGTAAATGTTTTTCAGGTATCAGTGTGATTCTGTTATGCATACCTCTCTTTGCTGTGTGAATCACATGTGACCGTGGATGGGTAAGAGAGGTACAGGTCATTTATTCCACCGTTGTTTATGCCTTTCTTTTTCTATGATTTCTTATTATCATTCAAAAGTATGTATTCAGCAGTAAGGTTTAGAAATAAGCAAAACACAAAAACTTTTCTATGTTATTTGGGTCCATGTCTACATTGTTAAAAATAAGTCACACCAGCCAGATGTGGTGGTATATGCCTGTAGTCATACCTACTCAGCAGGCTGAGGTGAGAGGATTGCTTGAGCCCAGGAGTCTGAGGCTTCAGTGAGCTGTGATCGCACCACCACACTCCAGCCTGGGGGAGAGCAAGACTTTATCTCTCAAACAACAACAACAGGGCTGGGCACAGTGGCTCACGCCTGTCATCCCAGCACTTTGGGAGGCCGAGGTGGGCGGATCATAGGGTCAAGAGATCGAGACCATTCTGGCCAACACAATGAAGCCCCATCTCCACTAAAAATACAAAAAAACATTAGCTGGGCGTGGTGACACGTGCCTGTAGTCCCCGCTACTTGGGAGGCTGAGGCAGGAGAATTGTTTGAACCCAGGAGGCAGAGATTGCAGTGAGCCAAGACTGTGCCACGGCACTCTAGCCTGGGTGAGAGTGAGACTCACATGCACACACACACACACACACACACACACACACAAAACAACAAACAAAACAAAAAACAACAAATCTCAATTTCTTGGTGGAAGTTACCAGATGTATTATATAGTCAGGGACACTTGAAAGTCACAAAAGATTAGCTAAATGTAACATAAGTGAAACTATTTTGAAAGAGCAAATTAAGAGTTATGATTATCAAAAATTTTAATGTTGATCTGAAAATACTGCAAAACCTTAGTCAACACGAAACGTTCCTGTATGATGTGCTGTGCTGACATTCCCACGGACTGCTTTCTCAGACTGTGTGAAGTGACACATGGCAGCACAGAAGCTTTCTGTGAGGACCAGGAGCATTTCAGCACAGGGCGGTGGCATCTCCTTTGTCCCTTCCCAGTCCTCATCCCTGGTCCCTCATCCCATAATGAATAAGATGGCACCCAACCGGAACTACTGCAGGGAATTAGAGCAGCAACAATTTCTCCAGGCACTGCAGTACCTGTAAAGCTTTCATGAGTTCATGAAAGTTTTATTGCTTTCTCTCTTTTTGACCAATGTGAGAAATAACAACTACCACAGTTTTTTTCTTTAATTAAAAATGTAAAAAAAAAAAAATGCAGAACAAAACTGTAGAAATGTCCACACATACAAAGCATTCCCCAGTTCCTTAACTTGTTATGCTAGCAAAACAGGAATTCTTTATTCTCCCTGTGAATGGAATCTGATAACACACACACACCCCTAAGAACACAAATGATTAGCACACTGCTCTGTGTACTGTCAGGAGAAGCGACGATTCTACTCATTTTACTGACTACATGTTTTGAGAAGCAAGGAAAGGGATATTTAATGATTGTTTCTTAGTGTTCTTTTTGGAATTTCCATCACAAATGATTTGTGTTCAAATAAAATAAACATGACCATGCTGTTCAGAAGTTCAAATTCAACATGTAGGAATATACTATCCATAATTTCAGAAAAAACATTGTAATCCATCCTGTATATATACATATGCACACACACATATACTCCCTCTCTCTACATAGTAGTATATATATGGTATATATAATATATACATACTATATATAATGAATATATATTATATATAGTATATATTTATAGTAAATAAATACATTAGTAAATGTGTATTTACTATATATAATGTATATATTTAATAATATAATAACATAAAAATCTTTGTATGTCTTCCAATTCAGTCTTCCTTAATTTCTTTATATTCATTCACAATCAATTTTTCTTAAATTATTAAGTACATCCCTTAGCCCAGAATTTAAAAAAAAATCTTAGTCAAAATATAACTATTCAAAACAGGAGATGGTAGTCGTATTGTTCCCAGATCTAGAGTTTAAAGGTGATCCCATTCTGACTGACAGCTGTTGAGGTATTTCCTGTTTAGCCTCAGCTGTCCTTCACACAGTGTTCTATCAGTGTGGCCTGTTGGGAAAAAGAGCTGGCTTGCAGCTCAAGCCTAAAACTTCTGCCTCAGAACCATGGAGCTCCAAGCCACTTGTTTGTCTAAAGGGTAAACACAACCCCACTGATTTTCCATGCTCTTAATAGGTGTAAGGTGGGTATCATTATATGAGAAATAATAACATAAGACATGATTCTAATATGACCCTGTGGGTGAGTTAAAGTCACAGGGCACCGATGACTGCCTTTAATAGGACATTAAAACCCAGGCAACCTAAACATCATTTTATCAGGGAACAGGCAACAAATTCATTTAGAATTCTCAAATCTGCCACATCTGAAATGTAGTAACATGAGAGTGCAATTTTACACCTTATCGATCTCATTGTATTTCATTTTATGATCATAGGAATATATTTGATATTTTTAAATCATATGCTAAAAATGAGATTCTCATACTAAAAATGGTAAAATAAATGAATCATTAGGTAGCCAAGTGGAAGAAAAGGAAAAGAAATTAAGTCTTACTATTCTATTTTAATTACCCTGCTTGGGGTCCCAATTTGGATACTAAACAAATTCTACTAAGTAAATATATATATTCACTCTTGGTGTTGCTGTTCAAAATTGCTTTAACACTCTAATGTCTATAGATACGGTATCAAATAAGAGAAATAAGTCTGTGTATTGGCTTCTGACAATTCATATTTATAATTCATCTATCAATAAAAACTGATTATAGGGTCATAAAACCCTGAAAAACCCAATATTGTATGTACAACAGTTACAGCAGTAATAATAAATTTGCTTCTTTCACCAGTTTTAATATTTCAGACCCAGTTAGGCACAGTGAGATGGTTAGTAATAACTGTTCTTAAACATTTTCCTGTGCCTCATAAATTATGTCAGCTGTGCCAGGGTGGAAGACCTAAGAGAATATTTCAGTTAATTATTGACATATTGTTACAGTGACTCAAGAGAACGAATCAAGCAACAATGATAATACATTGTTTCCTCTTAACTGTTACAACACCTAAAATATTCATTTTTAGGAAAATATAAACACTAATGTAACAGCATAACTAAAAATGTTTTACATTAAAGCTCATTTTCACATTAGAGTTACTTTGGTTTTTGAACTTTTGGTTTTTCAAGGAAAGAATTAACTTCGAGGATTTTTTTGATACCATTATATATGACCTTTTTAAAAAAATTTTACTTTAAGTTCTGGGATACATGTGCAGAATACACAGGTTTGTTACATAGGTATACATGAGCCATGGTGGTTTGCTGTACCTGACTTAGAGGTAAGTTAAATTAAAATCACATAGCTAAAATCTAGGCATAAAGACATGTAAATGACTTACTTTTCATGGTCCTGAGCATCGAGTATTAATTCTTTCTCAAATCAACAGTGGCATTTGTCAAATAAGTCTCGAATTTTGGCACATTGTCAACATTAAAAAAAAATAGCAGTGGGAAATGGCCATATTTTCGAATTTCCCAGTGATGCCTTAATATAATCTCAAATCTTTATTGCATACGTTTTCTGATTCTCCTAGTCTCTTTGGCTTCCTCTTTCTGTGTTAGTCCTTGTCAGTATCATCAGTTTACCTTCAGATAAGAGCTCTTCATCTGGGAAGGTGTCTGGTTATGGGATCCAGCACACACAGCAGCAAACACAGCTGCAACGACACTCCCAGGTAGCGTGAGCTGACGCTAACAGCACAGAGAAGTCCGTCACAGCGCTGTCTCCACGTGTGTCACCCCATACACTGTCTTCAATCGCAAAGTCGATACAGCTCATCTTTTCTCCAAAAGGTTGTTTGAACTACATTTTTCTTGCATCATTTAGAAGCATCGAGTTTCTGGTACATTATCATAATTATAAAATCATAACATTCAGAGTCCTTTTGAAGGCTTGAAAGAAAAAAGTCTATTACAGATCAAACCATGCTCACACAGATAAAATAATATTAGGAAGGTGTCTAGTATGAAATTCTGCTATTAAAAATGGCGTTGAGGGCCGGGCAGGGTGACTCACGCCTGTAATCCCAGCACTTTGTGGGGGCCAAGGTGGGTGGATTACTTGAGGTCAGGAGTTTGAGACCAGCCTGGCCAACATGGTGAAACCCCAACTCTACAAAAATTACCTGGTGGCAGGCACCTGTAATCCTAGCTGCTTGGGAGGCTGAGGCAGAAGAATTGCTTGAACCCAGAAGGTGGAGGTTGCAGTGAGCCGAGATCGCACCACTGCAATTCAGCTGGGTAAGGGAGCTAGACACCATCTCAAAAAAAAGTGTATATGTATATATATATATATATATATATGAATAAAAAATGGTGTTGGGAGTAGCTTAAGGTAGAAGGTAAATGTATAGTATTAAATGCATTTTCTAAGACAAATGTAATTCAATTAGAATTGTCCACTATTTACATTCAAAGTCAATTAATAATCCTATTCAATAAGCTGGCCGAGGCCTTTGCCTTATACTCAAAATGTCATTAAGAAGCAAATAAAATTGACCCAAATTGTGTTAGTTCACTGTAAGTTTTTACACCTTGGACTTTTCATGGCTGCTACAATGATAATGGCATCACTGTGGGCTAAAGCACTTTTGAGTAAAATTGTTTTTATTCAGATTCAAAATTTTAAAATATTAAACCATATGAAACGATATGACCTATTATTGGGCCAGTGATTTTACAGCATCTCCGTGGCCCAACAGTGGGCCTCCACAGTATTACAGCATCTCCGTGGCCCAACAGTGGGCCTCCACAGTAGTACACACATGTATCTCAGTTGCTTGTTATGTAAACATATTCTACATAAAAATGTATTTTGCTTTTCCAATTATATACTTTCTATAACTCATCATTTGCCTTGTAGTTGTTGAATCTTATTACTTATAGCTTTCAAACATATTAACACAATTAAATTGTATATGTAAGGCTGGTTGCCTTGCTGGGAGCTCGGACGCACCCCCCACCCCCCCAACCCCCCCACCCCCCCCCACCCCGCTCCTTTTTTCCCTTTTACAAGCCCCGAGCAAGCTCTGACATGCTCAGGCATGTTCCCTTCTCCCTTGCTGGCATGGTCTGGTCTTCTCTTAAAGAGCCCAGTATGCAAACAAGGTGCTGCAACCATAGCTGCTTAATAACCAATAGCAGCTAAGCCCTAACAACCAATAGCAGCTAAGCCTTAACAACCAATAGCAGCTGAGTTTTAACAACCAATAGCAGTCGAGCTTTAACAACCAATAGCAGGCAAGTAATTCCAACCAACAACAAGCCAAGTCCTAGGTCAAGGCTTGTAACTTACCCAGTAGCAGTCTTGCCCTCCCACAACCAATCGAGCTGTTTCACTCCCTATAAAAAACCCCTGTCTAAAAATAGACTCACTATAAAAACTCCCTGTCTAAAAATAGACTCACTCTCTATAAAACCCCCTGTCTGAGAGGAGTCTGTGTGACTTCTCCAGCCCCTCCTGTCCGGACCGGAGAACCTCACCCGGGAGCCTGAATAAATTCCCTTGCATTGGATTATTTTGGTGCTGGCCTCAGTTTCTTCATTTTATCTTTGGAAACAAACCTTACAGTTTGTATTTCTGCAGAGTCAGTGGTAACATCCCCCTCATCATTTCTGATTGAGTTTATTTGAATTTTCTCTTTTCTTCTTTATTTTTCTGCCTAGAAGTCTATTTATTTTATTAATTTTTTCAAAAAAACTACCTCCTGTATTCACTGATCTTTGGATAGGTTTTTTTGTGTGTCTCTATCTCCTTTGGTTCAGTT
>CAUYQU010028283.1:0-12433 GCA_963574635.1 Cheracebus regulus
ATAGCATGGGGAGAAATGCCAGATATAGGTGAAGGGGAGGAAGGCAACAAATTACACTGCCACGTGTGTACCTATGCAACAACATTGTATGTTCTTCACATGTACCCCAAAACCTAAAATGCAATAAAAAATAAAATAAAAAAAAACATTATTTATAGTTTTCTATAAAACAGGCTTTATCATTAGGGGTTTTATTATGTGGGATTGATAAAATTACTTCCACAAAACTACATGCTTTTTTTTTCTTTGTATATACTTGTGTGTGCCTACCTATGTGTATGTGTGCTCCCAGAAAAAGGGAGAGAGTAAGGAGTGTGTGTGTGTGTGTGTGTGTGTGAGAGAGAGAGAGAGAGTGAGAGAGACAGACAGACAAAAAGAGAGAGAGAGAGAGATTATAATTTCTTTATGTTCCAAACACCATTTTAGATTCTGAGAACACCAAGATTCACTGACTCTTACTTTCTAAAAGTCCATCTTCTGGTAGGAGAGACAAAGATGAGCCCAAAGCTATCAAAGTATTGGTTCTGTGTGAGTTTGTCTAAAATAAGAGAATACTTTAATATGCTTTAGTAGCACAGAGAAGTGCATGATAAATTCCAACTGATGGCTTAAAAAAGAAAGCCAGGAAGAGTGTCACAGCAAAGGTAGACGTGTAGAAAAAATTAACTTCACCCAAAGAGAGGTCTTATCTTTGTTCTGATTCCTGATTCCTGGAAGGTAATTTCTAAACCCTTCAAGTTTCACAAGTGATAAAATTGTCTTTGTTATTCATGGTGAACTCTTAGACCATGTTATAGAAAAAAATTTATTCAATGATACTTGTCAAAGCATGATAAAAAAATACTTTTTAAAAAGGACTATCTGGTTAGACATAGGGACCACGGAAATGTAATTTTGCAGTGGGTGAGAAAGATCGGGCTCAATGCCAAATACATGATAGTCAAGTGGGAAATTACATCTCCGGAGCATGGTGAGAGTTGGTGGATGGAAAATTACTGAAAGAAGACTTCAGAAGTAAAAAATATTCTGGCTTAACCCACCTACCAGAATTTTTGCTGAAGATAGACCAGGGTGATCAGACATCATCACAGGATAGTGGAAGATGAGGAACCCAATTAACTATCAAGGGTGATCAGATATCAAGGGGGAAAGGTTCTTGCTGAACTGATTTAGTAAAGTTTGTTGATCCAGTTAAAACTGGATCTTGCAAGGAAGTACAAGATGAGGATGAAGTTTCAGGAGCCTGACTAAAGTTTGGCCAAGCAAAGAATCATTGTCAGCCACACCTAATAATTTTCTTTCCCAGCTTTTTTCAAGTTACACTGACAAAGAAAAATTATACGTATCTGAGGTTCACAAAGCAATGTTTTAATGTACACATACATTAACATGTCCATCACCTCACATAGTTACCTTTTTTTGTCATAGAGACACTTGAGAACTGCTCTCTTAGCAAATTTCAAGGTAAAACCGACTATGTGATTGAAGGGTTGGAATGTTGGTCATCCATATAGCCAATAATTCAATCAACTGTACCTGTCTAATGAAGTTTCAATAAAAGCTATGAAGATGAAAGTTCAAATGAGCTTCCTGGTTTGGCAATACTCCATGCATATTGTCATGAAACCACCTTTGCAAAAATATGACAGTAAGAGAAACCCGACATGACTGACTCCATCTTGCTTCTCCTCACACAAACTGTTTGTCTTTGCCCATACCTGGACTTGGGCCAAACTAACTTTGGGAGAAATTTGGTTTGTAGTTTAAATGATAATAGCCCTTCTCCAAAACTAAACTGTTCTTGTAAAACTAATTAAATACTGTCAAGTTAGAAGGATAAAAGTTGCTTGAATTTTAAATAATTATCAGCCATTATTTGAGAAGTCATAAGATTTGCAACATCCTCAATTACTCTTGCAGATAACATCACTGTTGGAGAACCTGTGATTGGCCTTTTAAGGTGTTTTTCAGATTTTTGCTTTAATTTATTTTTTTGGTGACAGAGTCTCACCAGTTGCCAGGCTGGAGTGCAGTGAAGTGATCTTGGCTCACTGCAAGCTCTGCCTCCCAGGTTCAAGAGATTCTTCTGCCTCAGCCTCCTGATTAGCTGGGACAACAGGCAACACCATCACACCTGGCTAATTTTTGTATTTTTAGTAGAGATGGGGTTTCACCACATTGGCCAGCTGGTCTCAAACTCCTGGCCATGTGATCCACCCTCCTTGGCCTCCCAAAGTGTTGGGATTACAGGTGTGAGCCAAAGTTTTGCATTTCTGAGCACTGAATGGCCCCACCTGGACCGAGTAATAAGTCTTGTAGCCCCCACTTACGGACTTACTCAGCATAAAAGGGCAGCTTTGATTATCTATGATTTCTTCTTCAGCACACAGCCAATCAGCATGCTCCCTATTCTAAGCCCCTGTTCACCAAACTGTCTTGGAAAAACCCCTAACCTTCGAGCCTTTGAGGAGATTGATTTGAGTAATACCTCCATCTCTTGAAAGGCGTGGCAGTCTCATGTCAAACAAACACTTTCTTCACTGCAATGCCATGGTCTTGGTGAGTTGATATTGTTTGTGCATTGCAAGGAAGAACCCATTGGGCAGCCATAGTCACAAAAAGATGACAAGGGGGTAAGTGTCCCTGAGGACATAGATTCCTTTTTAGTTTACTTTCCAGACTTCACCCTATATGTCTTTCTTTCACTGGCATGAAATTGTGTCTGTTATTAAAAAATAAGAAAACCTGCTATTGTATGTATAGGCTTTTCTGCATTCCTTGAGTTATTCTAGTAAATTATTGAACTTGACGGTAGCTAAAGGAACAAGCCCGATTTTGTGATCAGCTGATATAAAGTAGGGTGGCCTTGGTGAAACCCAAAACTTTCAGATGCTGTCTAACATGAGGGGAGTCTTGTGGAGACTAGCCCTATATTATGCAATTTATGTAACTCATTACAGCAGCATTATTTAAATTTGTGTTGACAAACTTGTGGATTTGGGTAGCTAGATGGATATTTGCATAGAAAATGAGGAATCCTCCTACGATGTAATTCACTCTAAGACTGAAATACCAAACTTAGATTGTTAGTGGGAAGGGGTGTGCCCAGAGTGGGCATTCTGCTTTACATTTAATTATTATTTCTTCCTTCTCAGACCCATCTTTATTCTCACTTGAGTCATATGTAAACCAAAGAGAAAAAATGAAGGTATAACAAATTAAAATCATGAGACATGGTTCAGTGAAAACTATATTAGGCTGCTGAGGCACAAATAGCACTGCCTCAAGGGCTATTTGGGGCAAATAAGTTGGATTAACTCTCTTACCCATTTTGATCTCCTGCTTTGCCTTTTAGTATTGTGTAACTTATAAAACTAAAAGCTGAATTTTATGACTTCCTTGCAAGTGGGAGTTTAAATATTATCTTTATGTAACTGTGTAGGGCTTGATTTGAAAAAGAATCCAAAGAGCAGAGAAGCAAGGCATGAGCCACCCATTACCAGAAATTGAACGTAGCGGTATTTTCATAAGCTGTATTGTGATTTCCCCATTTTTTATATCATGCCAAGACAGTAACTTTGGAGCCAGTCACTGTAGTGGTAACTTTCACTTTCCACAGGTAACATAATGATCCTGTAGTACAAGACACTGCTTTGGAGTGCCCGTGTGAAGTGAGCTTCTAGAAGTCATTCCTGGAAGCTTCAATAGGCTTGTATGATTAGGGAAAATGAGTCTGCAAGGCAATTTTGACCCACTGCTTAATCTAGTTAACCTCAGTTCAGCAACCAAACCCTGGCTGATAAACTATGATGAACTTCTAAGAGAATATATACAAAATTAAAGGGAGACATCAAAGTCCTCAACTAATGTAATCTACCTGGAAGACTTGTTAGAAGTATAAATTTTGAGGTTCAACCATAGACCTACCAGAATCAGAATCTGTGCATATATATATATATATCTTCTAGATAATTATATATATATATATTATATATATATATATATACTCTGATAAACTACATATTTGTATATATTTGTATATTCTAGCAGAGAAAAAAGGAAATAAACTAATTTAGTGACAACTACTAAGGAGAAAAAATAACAAGATGATGTGTTACAAAATAATTGGGGAAGGTCCTGCCACTTTAAATAAATTACTGGGCAGGGTAGGTCTCTGAGAGGTTCTAACATTTGAACTGAGACAGAGTTGGTGATAAGGATCCAGGCACGAATAACCTGAAGGATATTTCACATAGAAGTTGTCAACTGCAAAGGCTCTGAGACAGAAATGGTTTGACATGTGCAGATAATAGAAAAGCTGTTGTGACTTGAATATGGTGAGTAAAAAGAAAATGAAAAGATAGGAAAACGTAAGCATGAACCTGATATACAGGCCTGTCTCTGACATAAAAAAGAACGTTGATTTATACTAACTGCAATTGGAAGAACTATTACTGGATTTTAATCAAACAAGTAGTCTGATATGATTTAACTTAAAAAGACAAATTGTAAAGAATAGATAATAGGATTAAATAGTTGAAAGAGGAGTTTATATTATGACACATGCAAGAGACAAAAGTAGCTTGGATTAAAGTAGGAGTAGTCAAGATGTCAAGATGGAGAGAAATGAAAATGCTCAATATTTTATACATTATTTCAACAGGACATGGAAACGATTCTGATAATCCTGAGATGAACACAGGAATGGAAAAGGTTTGGTTGCACGGCTATTACAAACTCTGTTTTTGTACATTCTGCTAAACTAGTTTGAGATATCTCTTAGATATATAAATGAAGAAGGCAAATACATCACTTAAAATGAGGCTAAAGTTCAGAAGAAATGTTAGAGTTACAGCTGAAATTTGTTGATCATCTTTCCTGGTCTTGTATTAAAAGAAAGGCTTGAAAAAAGTTTCTTGTAAAAATATACATATGGAGATTATACAAAATGTTAAGAAGGAATTGTTGGAGTTTCTCTTGCATCCACAGAATAAGAAGATTAGAAAGGAACAATGGTAATGGAAACTAAGAAGAAAAATCAGTGAAATTAGAGGAAAAGAAGACATTTATAGGCTGTGCCTGGTGGCTTATACCTGTAATCCCAGCACTTTTGCAGGTCAAGGTAGGTGAATTGCTTGAGTACAGGAGTTCAAGGCCAGCCTGGGCAACATAGTAAGATACCTTCTCTATAAAAAATTTAAAAAATTACCTAAGCATTGTGGCACATACCTGTAGTCCCAGCTACAAAGGAGGCTGAGGCAGAATTGCTAGAGTCCAGGAGTATGAGGCTGCAGTGAGCCATAATTGTGCCACTGCATACCAGCCTGGGTAACAGAATAAGACTCCATCTCAAAAAAAGAGACATGTATAATGTGTATGCTTTTGTCACAATATCACTTTACAAATTATTACAAGAATAGATTGGTAGAAATGGAATCTACATAAAAAGTAGGAAGACAGAAACACAAGCATCACATCCAAACAAATATGACGAAAGTTATACTAAGAAGGGGTTCAGAGGAATAAGGCAGTAACTGAAGCAAGATGTAAGCTTAAAATTCAGGTTTGCATTTAGCTTATTTTGTCTAATAAAAGACAAGAAGGGATATTTGCATGCCAGAAGATTATTACTGTGATAAAGAGAATACACACATTTGTAAAGCAAAGTCTCTGGCAATTTACAAGGAATGAGATCCAGAAACTAAGAAGATAATTTTTCTTATAGGGAAAAGACTTCTTGTTTTTAATAGAAAGGAATGTTGAAAGCAGGTATAGACAGAAGCAGGTTTTTAGGCATAGTTATAGAAATATAAGGCATTTCCTATTTTTTCATCTGACTTACGAAGAGAGTTAAATACCAGGAGTTTTAGGCTAACCATGTAGTCTTGCTCTTCCTGTGGTACCTAAAGCAAACCCAAAAATAAACCATGATTGGATTGGTTCTGTCTTTTGTAAGAAGGTGGCCAACAATTTCAAGTTTGAGTCTAGAATATTTAGCTAATAATTATTGACTTTTAGGCAACATTTACTTAGTGATTGCATGGCAGGCCTGAATTTAAAAGTTTTATTTGAATCTAGATTTAGCCCAGTGACTAAGCTTTGGTAAATGAGATTGCAGTGACTTCTGTCAAAAACTACTGAGAGTTGGACCAAATCTCAGAAGCTAAGAGCATAGTTTTCCATAATGTTTTTCTCATCTTACTTCAGATACTACACACTAATTTAGGGGCCCAGCTTGAGAACAAACTTGGAGGTTTTCAATGTCCACTCAGGTTCAAAAAATTGCTAGAATGACTCATAAAATTCAGGTCAGAACTAAACTTATGGTTAACATTTTATTACAAAAGATTCACCAAAATGAGTGACATTATGCAGACTACTGCTGACCAGAGACACTCACCCATGCACTGGTGTCCAGAGTTTTTATTGGGGTTTCATTGTTTAGGCCTTATTGTTCTAAATATTGTCCATGAAAGTGAATTCCATTTCCAGTCCTCTTTCCTCCTGGCAGTTTGGGATGATATCATATGGATCAAAGCCTCAACCCTCTAATCACATGATTGGTCTCTCTCTCATGGACAACCCTCCTCTGCGTCATCTTGTTAGCATAAACAATGAGGGGCCCTCCCTGAGACATCTTGTTAACATAAACTATCAGGTTTGATCCCAGGGGACCACACTTCTTGCCACTTTGAAAAATTCCAAGGATTTAGAGATGAGTTCCCAGAAACCAGGGGCAAAGACAAGCCAAATTCTCTGTTTCAAAGGTTTAGTGGTTACTTCTCAGGAATCAGGATGAAGATAGGCCAAATTCTTCATTATGCAAAGATGTAATTAAAAATGTGGATATAATTTGCTGGAAAAATCAACTTAAAAGGAGTTAATTTAACTGAGAAGAAAACCCATGTATCCTTCTATTTTATTGTGCTTCTTTTTCATTCCATTATCTACATACTGTCTAGAGCTAGAACATACATCTTAGATCATAAGTTGACCTTGAAGATGAAAGCTACACTCTAATATAGGGCTTGGTAAACTACAGCCCATGAGCTAAATCCAGTTAATCACCTGTTTTTGTATAGAGTTTTATTTTATGGGTTTGCAGTCATAAATATATTTTTCCATGTTGTCTAAGGCTACTTTTGTGCTGTAAAGGAGAGTTGATGTTTTGTGTCAAAAGAAGAGTTGAGTGGTTATAATGGAGACTATATATCTTGGATTTATTAAAATATTTCTATCTAGTTTCTTAAGTTTTCCTACCCCTATCTAGAATAATGGAAAATGAAAGAGAATAGGTATGTCTTTGGTAATGAAACTTTACACAAGTTCCAGAAAACACACCTTTGGGCTTCTATCAATATTCTTCAAGCTTGTTTAAGGTAGTGTTTTGTATGTATGTATTTAGATAAACCCAAGCAATTCTTGTCATTAGTGATATATCTGTTATGTAGCAGAACTGACACCTAATATTTAAAAAGTACTTTACATTAAAAAATAATACATTTAAATGTTTACCATGTGAACATTTTGCCATATGTCATTTATTTTACTCTTAGAGAGGTTTAAAAACATTTTTGAAAATTTATGTCAAAGCCTCATTTTGTTAACACTCATCAGAAGAGTGCTAATTGGAAAGAAAAAAAAGCTGGAGAGAATTTTAAGAAAACTGTTAATATCCTTCCTCTTTGTCTAACATAATTTTCTTAATTTTCAATGATTCAATGTTTGCTATAATCTGAAATCTTCTGAGAATAGAGGCATTACTGCAAATATTCCACAGCAAGATATACATTCTACTAATTGCCATATGTCAAATTTTTAATCTCCCTACTTAGTGAAAATTTACCAGTTTATTTTTCTGTGCTCGATGTTAGTGATAATATTTTTTAACAAAAATACTATGTCTTCATTTAATAAAATATTCAGAACAAAATTGACTGAGTTTTCTAACATTTTATAGAAAATGTTATTAACATCTGGAAGGCTCTTCATTGACATTGAACAAATGCTACATTAAGTTTTAGTGTTTTATATCTTAGAGTAGATCAAACAACATCCCAACCTATATCAGGCAAATGCCATGGTTATAAGAATTTACAGTAGTGCCTTAGCATATTTCCATAATTACACATTTATTTAAACAATTAAGCATGAATGTGGCATTATTGTCAGAGATATGATATATGACCTGAACATAATTTGGTTAATGAGGAACAAGAAATGCCTGCTAAGTAGGGCAGGTATTCTGTTAGCAGAGACTGCTAATTGCCTCTGACATATGTCAGATTGAATGGCCTTATGTGAAAACAAAATGCTGAGTGGAGAAATCATGTTGAAAATAGGCCTCACCTTTTGATTTATAGAATGTTTGTAAACATTTAGGTCTGTGAAGTTGAAAAAAGAAGTTTTCTATAGACTGTAGTTGCAGGCATTGTGCAAATTCTCCTGTGTACTCAGTCAATGATAAATAACTACTGCCATTTCAGGTTTTTGTCTGTCATAAACTTCTAGACAAAAATCTTTACTCCCAATTTCTAATTATCAAGAATCCCAAATGGATCCACCCACAAAATCCCTTGACTTAATTTGAAGCCAAGTCTTAAATCATAGCATCCCTTTAACTCCTTCAACTCTTTCTCTTTCTTTGTAAATAAGAAAGAAAATCAACATTTTGCCTGAGGATGAGAAAAATCTTGAGGGTAACAGAGTTTCGAATTGTACTGTAGGATTTCAGTGATGTTGCATACTTTTGGTTGACAAAAAATTAATGTAAACTTAAGCAAATCTAGGGAATGTGTCGTGGTGTTTGAAGGTGATATCTGCTAGGAAATATGAAACACTATATAAAAAAGAAGACTGAAATACAAGGTGTTTATCTTTATTGATGAAAAATAGAAAAAATAATAACTCTAATGACATCTTGAAGTCACTGACATAAGGCAGTATTATTTGTAGAGCCTAGATTTGTGACTCCAAGTGGTCTGCATTAAAGCATATATAAATGGTCCCTCTGAAATACTAAAAATGAACTCTTTTATATAATTTTCAATGTGCAATTGGCTAATATGGCTGTTTTTAAAATGCTACATTAAGGAAGCAGTGTAGCACAGAGATTGTAATATTACACAGTTTTTTATACCTACTAGATGTATTATACTGGTCAATTTAAATAACTTCCTTTAACTCACTTTATATAATGAAATTCTATATATTATTGTTAAACCTATAAGTTTATCACACAAAAATAGTACTTAATATTTACATAAAATAGTCTTACCTGCATTTCTACTCCATACTTTGTCACCCAAAAAATATGGTTTCCTCTTACAAATAGTACATTCAAGTTATAGAAAATATACAGTGAACTGCACTAAAATTAACATTGTCAGCTTCATAATCCATTTCATTAAAAGCAATAATTTTGAGAAAATAATAATATATTCTCTTAATATTTTCCAGCTTTACAAGTCCAATTTTGGTTAAGTTGGTTAGTAAATAGAAATACTTTTTAATTATTTGAAAAAATTATACATAATTTAAATGTAAGCATATTTTTAACATTAAATTTTTAGATACCTTGTTTATGTTTGGTTCTTTAAAATTATTTTCCCTGTTAAAAATATTAGTCATAGTCCAATAATTTTATGTCCCTTTAAAATAAGCATAGGTAAATACAACTAAAGAAGTTTGAAAACAATTTTTGTTGCTAGTTTTTAAGAATTTCATAGAAGTTGGGAATATCAAAGACAATATTTTTTATATGACATGTAATGCAATTCCATATTGGTGTATGCAGTTACCATTTTGTTCCAAAACTTCAAATTCTTTATAATTATATTATATTTTATGAAAAATATAGTGTGCTCATCTCATAAGTAATAAAGGCATCAGATTCTGATATCTCAAAAAAAATTTTCAATGCTCCTTTTTCTGGTGATAAATTGAAAAATATATGTATGTTGTGCATTCCTTCCATTTGTTATTTCCTAATCATATTTTATTGAAAATCTATGATTCATATTTTGGCATAATTTCTACTTGAGATAAATTAGTTCTACTGTGACTTAACACAGATTCACAAGTTTAAGTTTTTCCTGACCTCCAAACAGAGCAAATGTTATGGATATTTTTAGCATTTTCAGTCTGAGCACACTCAAACTATTCATATTTATTTATTACTTTTTAACAAGATCTGTCATCTTGCAGGGACTATGACACTCAACTCAAAGATGGTAGATCCTGATCATTCCAACTTTTGTTTTCATGTTCAAGTTTTACATATTCTTAGAATTTCCTCTATAATTAACCATGTTAAATAACATTAACTTTAAAGATCTCTTGTCTCATTTCTCTTGGAATCACTAAGGGCTGGATATTTCATTCTCTAATATCCTATAGAAATTGCAATCTGCTGCAATGAAATGCAGCAATGAATGAGTTAAGTTTATATTTGTTTCTCTGTTAGGTTTATTTCTGAAATTTTTATGGTCTCTGGAGAGTAAAAGCAGCATATAATTCTTCTCTGTTTCCCACAGTTGTAGTTAAAAAATGTGACCCACGTTTTTGAATTATATTGTTAATGGCCAAGTAGTATCTGTGTTAAGTATCCAACATAATGCCTGCCTGATGTTCTGACTTGAAGTGCTTAGTAAATGACACACATTATTGTTGTAATCATTACTTTCTCTTTGTTTCTCTTATTTTTTCATATCTGCATTTCTGTTGCAATTATAACCATTTTACAAAAAAAAAAATTGGCTTTTTCTTCTCTTTTAGGCTTTAAATGTTGATGTGTTCTGGTACTAGTGTTCTTCTCTTCTCTTTCTATATTCCCTCACTCATTTCCTCATTCACTTACTTTCAAGAAATTATCGATGAAAAGAGAGACTGGTTTGATTATATATGGGTGGGAGACAGGTAACCAGAGCATTCATTATTTTTTATTTCCCTTTTTTAGGATAATAGGAATGAAGAAATTTATGAGAGAATAGGGTGTAATTGTAAATTAGATGTTTCTAAAAGATTTAAAAATATGTAAAATTGGAGAAGATGATATTAGATAGCTTCATTGTTCTCAATAAAGCAGAGATGGCAATTATCAAAGAAAGAGGTAGAAAAATTTGTGTAGGCACATTGAGAATTTTGAAGATTTTGCATTATTTCTGGGAAAGAACAAAGGTATCTGACTTCAAACAAAGAGAAAAATTAACTGCTGGTGCTGAAGTCTGTTGAAGTTTTGAATGTAATAAGAGCTTTGCATTGACAAATATTCACTTTAAAAGAAATTGTCTCTGTCTTTTAGCAACTCCAAGAATAGTTTAGAAAATAAGCACATTAAAGTGTTATAGGTTGCAAACATTGATAAGTCCTAATGGATAAAAAATATGCTAAGGGTTTTCAGGTAATGACTGTATACTCTCTTCCAAAATATATAGGTAGATTTTCATAAGGCAATAGTATTTAGAAATTGTAAATTTCAAGAACTAGGAATAATGGACTTGTTAACTTCCCTTTGACTGTTAAGGGCTTTCAAATGCTTTTATACATGTGCCACACAAGCCATGCTGACATATGACAATAAACTCGACAAAGTTAATATGTTTAAAGAGTTGGAACTCTACAAGAAGGAGTCGGACATGAATACATGTAGTTATAATGCAAAAGTAAAAGTGATATGTCTTAAAAGGTTTATGAACATTCAAATATGAGAAATAACCTCTTTCTGAATGTATCTCTGCTCTGTTTCACAGATTGTATCTAAGTCGCCAAAGTCTAGTTATGTTGGCTATTTCCATGGTTTATTTCAAACTGTTCATGCAACCACGAAAATTCCTTCACACCTTTCTTTTTATTTTATTTTACTTGTTTATTATATATATTTTTATTGAACTTCAGGTTTTGGGGTACATGTGCAGAACATGCAGGATCATTGCATAGGTACATACATGACAATGTGATTTGCTGCCTCCAGCCCCATAACCTATTTCTGGCATTTCTCCCCATGTTATCCCTCCCCAACTCCCTACCCCACACTGTCCCTTCCCTAGTCCCCGAGAACAGACCCCAGTGTGTGATGCTCCCCTCCCTGTGTCCAAGTGTTCTCATTGTTCAACACCCGCCTATGAGTGAGAACATGCAGTGTTTGATTTTCTGTTCTTGTGTCGGTTTGCTGGGAATGATGGTTTCCAGATTCATCCATGTCCCTACAAACAACATGAACTCATCTTTTTTTATGGCTGCATAGTATTCCATGTTGTATATGTGCCACATTATCCTTGTCCAATCTATCATTGATGGGCATTTGGGTTGGTTCCAGGTCTTTGCTATTGTAAACAGTGCCACAATGAACATACATGTGCATGTGTCTTTATAATAGCACGATATATAATCCTTTGGATATATACCCAGTAATGGGATTGCTGGGTCAAATGGA
>CAUYQU010028284.1:0-10994 GCA_963574635.1 Cheracebus regulus
CCGTCCTCAGCGCTTCCAATTGCTGTTCTCCTTGTGGGGATGGGACCAGCGGAGCCCGACCAAAAGGGCAATCAGTCCCGTACACTCTGCACCGAGAAGCGCCGCACCGGCCAAAAGAGTTGCGCTAGTGACCCGTGTGGCTCCTTCGCCGGGAATCTCCCAGTCTGTGGGCATCAAAAATTCGTCTGCAATTGTGGCATCCACTCGCTCCCTGTGCTTTCACTGGGAGCCACAATCCTGAGCTGCTGCTACGCAGCCATCTTGGATCTCTCCGCCCGGTGATGAAGTTTTTCTGTTTCTTAGTTTTCCTTTGGCGGACGCCCCTTCCCCACAGAGCCGGACCTTCCTGGGTTCGCCATGCTTGCTGTGAAACTCTCAGTCCTCAGCACTTCCAATTGCTGTTTTCCTTGTGGGGATGGGACCAGCCGAGCCCATCCGTCCGGTATACTGCGCACCGGGAAGCACCGCGCTAGGGCGCCAGCAAAACAGCCGCACCGGCCAAAAGAGTAGCGCTGGTGACCCGTGTGGCTCCTCTGCTGGGAATCTCCCAGTCTGTGGGCAACAAAAACTCGTTGGAAAGTGCGGCGTCCACTCGTTCTCTGCGCTTTCACTGGGAGCTACATTCCTGAGCTGTTGCTAATCGGCCATCTTGGATCTCTCCACCACGTTTTTTTTTTTTTAATTGTGTTTTTGTTGTGTAGGCCTTGTGACATTTATGCTTTAAAGATGTTCTCTTTTGATGTGATTCCAGGATTCATTTCAAGATTTAGAACTCTTTTTAGCAGTTCTTGTAGTGCTGACTTGGTAGTGGTGAATTCTCTCAGCATTTGTTTGTCTGAAAATGGCTTTATCTTTTCTACACTAATGAAGCTTAGTTGTGCTGGGTACAAAATTTTTGACTGATAATTGATTTCTTTGAGGAGGCTGAAGATAGGGCCTCTATTCCTTCTAGTTTGTAGAGTTTCTATGGAGAAATCTGCTGTTAATCTGTAAGGTTTTCCTTTATAGGTTATGTGGTGTTTTTGCCTCACAGCTCTTGGGATTCTTTTCTTCATCTTAACTTTAGATAACCTGATGACACTGTGCCTAGGCGATGACTTTTTTGTGATGAATTTCTCAGGTGTTCTTTGAACTTCTTGAATGTCTAGTTCTCTAGCAAGGCCAGGGAAGTATTTGTAGATTATTTCCCAAAATACATTTTTCAAATTTTTAGATTTCTCTTCTTTCTCAGGAATGCAGATTATCCTTAAGTTTGGTTGTTTAACATAATCCCAGACTTCTTGGAGGCTTTGTTCATATTTTCTTATTCTTTTTTCTCTGTCTTTGTTGGATTGTGTTACTTCAAAATCCTTGTCTTTCATCTCTGAAGTTCTTTCTTCTGCTTGTTTGATTCTATTGCTGAGACTTTCTAACACATTTGCATTTCTATAAGTGCATTCACTGTTTCCTGAAGTTTTGATCGTTTATTATTCATGCTTTTGCATTGCGTATTTCTCCCTTCATTTCTGGTATCATTTTTAAAATTTTCCTTACGTTGGACTTTGCCTTTCTCTGGTGCCTCCCTGATTACCTTAATAACTAAACTTCTAAATTATTTTTGATGTAGATTAGGCATTTCTTCTTGATTTGGATCCATTGCTGGAGATCTAATTTGATTTTTTGGGGGGTGTTAAAGAACCTTGTTTTGTCATATTACCAGAGTTGATTTTCTGGTTCCTTCTCATTTGGGTAGGCTTTGTCAGATGGAAGCTCTAGGGCTCAAGGCTGTTGTTCAGTTACTTTTGTCCCATGGGGTGTTTCCTTGATGTAGTACTCTCCCTCTTTACCTAGGGATGTGACTAGGAATCACTACAGCTTCTGTGAGTTGAGCTGTAGTAATTTTTATCTTTCTTCTGGGTCTAACCAAACAGCACGTCTGGCAAGCTCCAGGCTGGAACTGGGGTTCTCTGTACAGAGTCCTGTGATGGGAGCCATCTGTGTTTCTCTCAGCTGTGGATACTGGTACCTGCTCTGGTGGAAGTGGTAGGGGGTGCAATGGACTCTGTGAGGGTCCTTAGCTTTGGTTGAATAATGCACTAATTTTGTGCTGGTTGGCCTCCTGCTGAGAGGTGGCACTTTCAAGAGAGTATCAGCTATGGTAGTATGAGGAGGAACAGGTGGTGCACATGACCTAAACTCCCAAGAGTATATGCCCTTTGTCTTCAATTAACAGGGTGAGTAAGGAAGGACCATTATTTGGGGACAGGGCTAGCTGTGTCTGAGCTCAGACTCTACTTGACAGGTCTTATTCCCAAAGGGCTGGTCTCACTCACATTGTGCCCCCTTCCCCCAACAGCACCAAGTTTGTTTCTAGGCAGTGGGTAAGCAGGGCTGAGAACTTGTCCCAGGCTACCGACCTCCAAGCTGAGAAAATGCATAGGGCTTTCCTTCTTCCCATGGAATCTTCACACCAGATTCACACTTTCCCCGAGTTCTGGCCAGGAGACTTCTCAGTCAGTTCAAAATGTTAAAAGTTTAGCTGGAGATTGGCCTTTTCCTAATACCTTTGGCAGCTCTCCTCAAGAACCCCTGTGAGATAAGGCAGAAATGGCTTTATAGGGAACCAGTGAGCCCACAGGTATTTTCCTGCTGCTTCCTCTACCCTTGTATTTTGTTCAGCTCTCTAAGTTGACTCAGCTCCAGGTAAAATCAGAATCTTCTCCCACAGTTTAGACCTTCAGGTTCCCCAGTGGGGGTGTGTGTTTAGGGGTCAATGATCTCCCTTTCCCACTTCCACGATTTGGACACTCGCAGTATTTGTGGTGTCTCCCAGGTCCTGTAGGAGCAATCCATGGCCTTCAAGGAATCTGTGGGTTCTCTTGGATTTTTTAGTGTATTCCTGCAGTTGTTCTGGAGCAAAAGTTCATGATGCCAGCCTGCACACGCTGTTCTGTTCATCTGAGTGGGAGCTGCAGTCTAGTCTTGCCTCCTATCCACTATGATCTCCCGAAAGTATGTTTGTTGAAAAGGTCTACAAAATTGACAAACCTTTAGGTAGATATACAAAGATAAAAAGAGAAGACTCAAATAACTAGAATCAGAAGTAAAACAGAGACATTACTACTGGCCTTGTGGAAATAAAACAATTATAAAGGAATATCATAAAAAATTGTAAGCCAACAAATTAGATAACTTAGACAAAATGGACAAATTCCTAGAGAAACTCAAACTATTGGAACTGACTTATGGGCAACTAGTCAATATGACTGCATTTATCACAAGGGAGGAGATTGAATAAAGAAGCTAAACACTATCCACAAAGAAAAGCCAAAATCCAGGTGGCTTCAATACTAAATTCTATCAGACTTTTAAAGAAGGATTAATATCAGTCCTTCACAAACACTTTCCAAGAAAATTAAGAGGAGGTAACACCTCCTAACTTATTTTATGAGGCCAGTATTACCCTGATACAAAAAGCAGACAAGGACATCGTAAGATAGTAAAACTGCAGACTAATATTTATGAATATGGATGTAGTAATCCTCAACAAAGTAATACCAAACTATATATAGCAACATATTAAAATAATTATACCTCATAACCAAGTGAGATTTGTCTCAGGAATGCATGGTTAGTTTAATATCAGAAAATCAATTAATGTAATGCATTATATCAATAGAACACAAAACAAATTCACATGATCATCTCAATAGATGCAGAAAAGGCATTTGACAAAATCCAGAACATTTTCATGATAAAAAACACTTGACAAACTAGGAATGGAGCAGAACTTCTTCAACCCTATTTCATATTGTTCAAGTCCTATTTCATAGACATGGCATGAAAAACTCACAACTAACATAATACTTAATGGAGAAAGACTAGATGCTTTTCCTTTAATATCAGAAAGAAGGCAAAGATGTCCACTCTCACCACTTCTAGTGAACATTGTCCTGAAAGTTCCTGTCAGAAAAATTCAGCAAGAGAATAAAATGAAAGTCATCACATTGGAAAAGAAGAAGTAAACCTATGTCTATTCACAGATGCCATGATTTTTAATATAGAAAACCTTAAGGAATTCACTACAGAACTAATAAAGCTAGGAAAAGAGTTCAGAAAGACTTCGTATACTAATACAATGTGTTAGTCAGTGTTCTTCAAAGAGACGGAACCAGTAAGACATATGACAGGGGATTTCTTAGGGGAAATGAATTATATTATTACAGAGGTGATGTCCTACAATAGGTCATCTGCAAATGAGCTGGTAGCATGGCTCAGTCCAGAAGCCACAGAACCAGGAAAGCTGATGGTGCCACCTCCGGTCCAAGACTCAAAGCCCAAGAGAACCTGTGAGGCAGCTGGTACAAATCTCAGAGTCCAAAAGCTGAAGAACCTAAAGTCTGATGTCAAAGTGCAGGAAGAGAAAAAGTGTGTGGCCAGGCGTGGTGGCTCATGTCTGTATTTCCAGCACTGTGGGAGGCCAAGTTGGGCAGGTCACTTGAGGTCAGAAGTTCAAGACTAGCCTGGCCAATACAGTGAAATGTCATCTCTACTAAAAATATAAAAATATTAGCTGAGCATGGTGGTGCACACCTGTCATCTCAGCTACATGGGAGGCTGAGGCAGGAGAGTGGCTTGAACCCAGTAGGCAGATGTTGCAGTGAACCGAGATCACACCACTGCACTCCTTCCTGGGCAACAGAGCAAGAATCTGTCACACACAAAAAAAAAGAAAAAAAGAAAAAGATGGAAAAGAAAAAGTGTATTGCTCTGGAAGATTGACAGAGAGCAGAAAAAGAGAATTCTTTTTTATGCCTGTTTTTCCCAACCAGGCCCCAGCTTATTGAACAGTGGCTGCCTGCTGGGTTTTCCTCTCTTAGTCTACTGACTCATAAGTCAGTATTCTCTGGAAGATCCCTTACAGACCCACCCAGAAACAATCCTTCACCAGCCATCTAGACATTTCTCAATCCAATTGCGTTGACACTTTAAATTAACATCACAATCAATTTGCAAAATTCATTGTATTTCAATATGCTTGCAGTGAAAAATATGGCAATACAATTTAAAAAACTTTCTCTTTATCATAGCATTAAAAAGATTAAAATACATAACATTATATTTTTAAGAAGTACAAAACGTATGCTCTGAAAACTATAAAACACTCCTGAAAGAAAGAAGATCCAAATAATTAGAAAAGCATCCTATATTAATGGACAGGAAGTCTTAACCTTGTGAAGATGGCAATACTTCCCAGGTGGATCTACAGATTTGATGAAATGTAAATAATAATCCTAGCTTTTTCCTTTGTAGAAAGAACTAGACAAGCTGATTCTAAAATAAATATGGAATTTCAAGAGACCTAGAATGGCTAAACCAATTTTGAAAAAAAAAAATAAAAAAGAAGTAGGAGGACTCACAATTCCTGATTTCTAAATTTACTACAAACTAACAGTAATCAAGACAGTGTGGCACTGGCACAAGGAAAGATACACGATGAATGGGATCTAGAAATAGAAATACTCTTTGACCCAGCAATCCCATTACTGGGTATGTATCCAAAGGGTTATAAATTGTTCTACTATAAAGACACATGCACAAATATGTTCATCATGGCACTGTTTACAATAGCAGACTTGGAACAAACCCAAATGCTCATCAATGACAGACTGGATAAGAAAGTGTGCCACATATACACCACAGAATACTATGCAACCATAAAAACGAATAAGTTTCTGTCCTTTACAGGGACATGGATGAAGCTGGAAACCATCATTCTCAGCAAACTGCTGCAAGAACAGAAAACCAAACACCACCTGTTCTCACTCATAAGTGGGTGTTGAACAATGGGAACACATAGACACAGAGAGGGGAACATCACACACTGGGGCCTGTTGTGGGGTGGTGGGGTTGGGGAAGGGATAGTAGGGGGTGAGGTGATTCAGGAGGGATAACATTAGGAGAAATACCCAATGTAGATGATGGGAGGATGAATGCAGCAAACCACCATGGCATGTGTATAACTATGTAACAATCCTGCATGATCTGCACATGCACTCCAGAACTTAAAGTATATATAAAAAAAGAATTGAGACTCCATAAATGAAAGAATGCATCTAAGTTCAACTGATTTTCAACAAAGGTGCCAAGACCATCCACTGAAGGATTGGTCTTTTAAACAAATTCTGCTGGGACAACTTGACAGCCACATGCAAAAGAATGAAGTTGGACCCTTATCTCACACCATTTACAAAAATTAACTAAAAATGGATTAAATATCTAAATGTAAGAGCTGAAAGTCTAAAACTCTTAGAAGAAAACATTGGGGTAAACCTTCAAAACCTTAGATTTGGCAAAGGTTCTGAGATATGGCACTAAAAATATAAGGAACAAAAGATAGATAAATTGGACATCATTAAAATTAAAAACTTTTGTTCTTCAAATGGAGCTATGAAGAAAATGAAGAAAACAATTCACAGAGTTGGAGAAAGTATTTGCAAAGCATATATCTGATAAGGGAATGGTATCCAGAATAAAGAACCTCTGCAACCCAAAAATAAAAAGACAAAGAGTACAGTTTTAAATATAGGCAAAGGATCTGAAGATATTTCTTCAAGAAAGATATACAAATGGCCAAAAAGCATATGAAAACATGCTTGATATCATTTGTCATAAGTGAAATGCAAATTAAGACCACAATAATATACCACTTCACACTCAACAGGATGGCTAGAATTAACAAGTATTGCCATAAATGTGGAGAAATTAGAACGTTCATACACTGCTGGTGGGAATGTAAAATGATGCAGCTGTCTTGGGAAATAGTCTGGCAAGTTTTCAAACACCGAAACATAGGATTTACTATATGATCCAAGAATTACATTTCAAAGCATATACCCAAGTTAAATGAAAACATATGTCCATACAAAAACCCATACATGTTTACAGTAGCATTATTTACAATAGCCTGGTTTCTCTTCAGATTGTATAAATCTTTCACCTTTTATAATAGCCAAAGGATGGAAATACCCCAAATATCCATAAGCTGATGAATAAACAAAATGTGTTATGCTCATACAAATGAATATTCTTCATCCATGAAAAGTAATAAAGTAGCAGATACATGCTATAACATGGAAAAACCTTGAAAATATTATGTGAAATGAAAATAATCACAAAAGGCCATGTATTATATTATTTCATTTATATGAAATATCCAGAACAGGGAAAATGTATAGGGATAGAAAGTAGAAAACTGGTTGCTTAAGGATGGGGGAAGATCTGGGGTGGTGGGCAAGGGGATGATAGATACAGGGTATGAGGTATCTTTTTAAGGTGATGAAAATATTCTGTGGTGATGGTTGCACATATCTGACTGTAAGAACCACTGAATTACATACTTCATTTTAAATTCCTTTCAGATAACTTTACATTTTTAAAAAACATTTAATTGTCAGATAAATATTGAAAATATTCAAGATGTGCAATGTGATGACTTAGTATGCATATACAGTCTGTGATGATTACCACAATCAAATTAACATGTCCATCACCACTCATGCTATACATTAGAACTCCAGAGCTTGTTCATCCTATAACTGAAAATTTGTACCCTTTGATCAACATCTCCCCATCTCCACTACTCCATAGTCCCTGTCAACCACCATTCAACTCTATGTTTCTATGACTTTTGACTTTTTTAGATTGCACATGTAAGTGAGATGATACAGTATTTGTCTTTCTGTTTCTGGTTTATTTCACTTAGCATAATGCCTTCCAGGTTAATACATGTTGCAAAAAGCAGAATTTCCTTTTTTTTTATGGCTGAATTATATTCCATTCTATATATGTACCACGATTTCTTTATCCATTCATCCACTGATGGTTACCTTGATTATTTCTATACATTTGGCTATTGTAAATAATGTTGCAGTGAACATCGGAGTGCAGATGTGTCTTCAAGATCCTCATTCCATTTCTACTGGATATATACCCCTAAGTGGCTGTGGAATTTTTTGTGCCATGGAAGACTTTCCTTATCATATAGCCTATCAAATAGACACCCAAACAAACCTTGTTGTCTCCTACTGCCACCTCATTGTCATATGTATTTCCTTGATCAGCCCCCAAAATCCCTTGAACCCGTACACCATTGAGCTTCACATACCAGTAGAATCACATTGGCAGTATTCTCTGGGCCCAGATGTTGACCTGGCTGGCTCCTTCATACCATGTAGATGTTAGCTCAGATGTCACCTCCTCAGAAAATCCTTTCATGGCCTTCTAGAAATGGCCTCCTCACTCCCAGTAGTTTATTGATTGCTTGCAGAGGCACTTTACCTCTAGCTGAAATTACTGTGTTACTTATTTCTTCATTTAACATCTGTCTTTCCTCACTGGGATGTCAGATTCATAACAGTAAGGACTTTATCTTGTTCACTGATCTGTCTTCAGCACCTAGCATAGAGCCTGGAACATAGGAAATGTCTAATAAAGATATTTTTAGTGAATTAAAGAATGGCTAGAATATAACATTTTGTGGGATGCAGTTAAAGCAACCCTATCAGGGAAATTTAGAGTACTAAATCCCTTTATTATAAAAGAAGAAAGGTCATGTTAATGACCTTAGATTTCACCTTAGGAGATCAGAAAAAGAAGAGCAAACTAAACCCAAAGTAAGCTGAAGAGAAAAAATAGGAAATACCAGGGTGGAGGTCAATGAAATACAAACAGAAAAACAGCAGAGAAAAATTAATCAAACCAAAAGCTGATTCTTTGAGAAAATCAATAATATGTATTAGCCTCTAGCCAGAACAACCAAGAACAAGACAGAAGGCACAAATTACCAATATCAGAAATGAGAGACGTAACATCCCTACAGATGCTATATATATTTAAAAAATAATAAAATGTTAAGAACAGCTTTAAGTCAATAGATTTGAAAACTTTGATAAAAATAGTATTCTCTTTGAAAAAAGTACAAACTACCAAAGTTTACTCAAGAAGAAATTGGTAGCCTGAATAACCCCTGAATGACTAGATATGGTAGGAGTTCTTTCTGGAGATTCCTTCCCTGTCTCTTTTCACCCCCAAGCAGGGACCTGAAAGTGTAAGAGAAGGGAATTGGATCTGGGGCTTAATAGATGTATATTTTAGGCAAAGCTTTACCATTGGCTTGTTCTTCTGAGACCTGAGGCAAGTCACCACCTCTCACCCTCAGTTTCCTCCTCTGGTTAGTGGCTATTACTGTGAGGATTAAATAAAATGGTATAGATGCAAAGTACCCAGTATAAGCAGAAGCTGCTGCTTTGCCTTGATGCTATGTGGTGAAGGGTGAAGTAACTTATCAATTGCCTTAGTAGTAACATCAGTGACAGACGTTTGAATATATCCACTGAAATAGTGATTCAAGTGTAGTAGTTACAATTATAATCACTTTGATTTCTAGAACATCTGTATGTTGAAGGGAAAATTTCCTTTGAAGGATCCTCTCTGTTAGCTACACACCATCCCCGTGAAGTAAGGTAAAATGACAATAGTTCTTACCAGGTTCTAGATGGGAAAACAGAGACTCCAAGATGTGAGAGTAAGCCTCTTCCTTTGTAGACAGTCCTCCTACTTCAGTGCCTAAGATCACGTCACTACTTCTCCAAGTTTTCTTTGTGAACACTCTCAATTATTCCCAATGCAGTTTAAGGCATTTATCCTTGTTTAAAATTTACTATCAATGATGATTTTGTTCCATTAAATACCGAGCCCCTCTTTTTTTTTTTTTAGAAAAAGAGAGAAAAGGAGAAAGAAAGAAACAGCAAAAGAAAGAAAAAAAAGAATGAAATGGAGAAAGAAACAGGAAGACAAAGAGGGAGAGAGAATAGGATTCTTGTTTTATTGCCCAGACTAGCCCCTATTTTTTGTCATCTTCTGGAGTTCCACACCTCCCTTCACCTTTTTTTAAAAATTTTTATTATTAGTAATTTTTTTTACTTTAGACGCATACTATATCTGGCATTTCTCCCCATGTTATCCCTCCCTTCACCTCTTGTTTCTCCCCTTGAGGCCCTATCTGTCAGCATCTGCTAATAGTGGACACACCCTGAATGTTCTCCTCACGTGTTTCCATGAAAACCAGACAAAAGACTAAAAAGTTGACATGAGGAGTATGGCTGCTTTAGTCTCACTGCCCAAATTCTGTCAGGGCCTTATTGAGCACTTGAATTCTAGGTGCTGAGGTTTAGATTTTACTGAAGTGGATTTCAGTTACAATTTTAATAATTAAGCCAAACAGCTTTACTTAATATTTTCCCCTGAAAAATCACTTATTTGTTTCTTTTTTTTTCTTTTAATTTTATTTTTTTATTGCATTTTAGGTTTTGGGATACATGTGAAGAACATCCAATATTGTTGCATAGGTACACACGTGGCAGTGTGATTTGTTTTCTCCCCATGCTGTCTCTCCCTAACTCCCCACCCACCACTGTCCCTCCCCTATTTCCCCCCAACAGACTCCAGTATGTAGTGCTCCCCTCCCTGTGTCCATGTGTTCTCCTTGTTCAACACCCGCCTATGAGTGAGAACATGCGGTGTTTGATTTTCTGTTCTTGTGTCAGTTTGCTGAGAATGATGGTTTCCAGGTTCATCCACGTCCCTACAAAGGACACGAACTCATTGTTTTTGATGGCTGCATAATATTCCATGGTGTATATGTGCCACGTTTTCCCTGTCCAGTCTATCATCGATGGGCATTTGGGTTGGTTCCAGGTCTTTGCTATTGTAAACAGTGCTGCAATGAACATTCGTGTGCATGTGTCCTTATAGTAGAACCATTTATAATCCTTTGGATATATACCCAGTAGTGGGATTGCTGGGTCAAATGCAATTTCTATTTCTAGGTCCTTGAGGTATCGCCACACTGTCTTCCACAATGGTTGAACTAGTTTACACTCCCACCAACAGTGTAAAAGTGTTCCTATTTCTCCACATCCTCTCCAGCATCTGTTGTCTCTAGATTTTTTAAT
>CAUYQU010028285.1:0-94718 GCA_963574635.1 Cheracebus regulus
AGAAATAGGAACACTTTTACACTGTTGGTGGGAGTATAAATTAGTTCAACCATTGTGGAAGACAGCGTGGCGATTCCTCAAAGACCTAGAAATAGAAATTCCATTTGACCCAGCAATCCCATTACTAGGTATATATCCAAAGGATTATAAATCGTTCTACTATAAGGACACATGCACACGAATGTTCATTGCAGCACTGTTTACAATAGCAAAGACTTGGAACCAACCCAAATGCCCATCGATGATAGACTGGACAAGGAAAATGTGGCACATGTACACCATGGAATACTATGCAGCCATAAAAAACGATGAATTCGTGTCCTTTGTAGGGACATGGATGAACCTGGAAACCATCATTCTCAGAAAAATGACACAAGAACAGAAAAACACCACATGTTCTCACTCATAGGTGGGTGTTGAACAATGAGAACACATGGACACAGGGAGGGGAGCATCACACACTGAGGTCTGTTGGGGAGAAATAGGGGAGGGACAGCCAGCGAAGGGTGGGGAGTTGGGGAGGGATAACATGGGGAGAAATGCCAGATAAAGGTGATGGGAAGAAAGACAGCAAACCACATTGCAATGTATGTTCCTATACAACAATCTTGCATGTTCTTCACATGTACCCCAAAACCTAAAACACAATAAAAATATATTTAAAAATAAATAAATAAATAAACTACAAGAGATTGTAAAGGGGAGAGGAAACATCATCAAATATGTAATATAATAAAATTTTCCAAAGCTGCAAAAAAAATTCATTACTTAGACATTTAAATATATTTACTTAATACTGTTATATACATTTCCTAAAGTAAATGTTAAGACAGAATATTTGGAAATCTAACAGAGATTGTCAAAGCTACATCTGTTGGCCAAGACCAGTTGCTTTTATAAAATTGTATTATTCCTTGCTCAAACACTTTATTAACTGTATTATGGCCCAAGATTTCTGACAGTATGTCAAGATGCTTTATCTTCTAAGACAAATTTCAGTTAGACTTGCAATTGCTAACTCAGAAGCAGACTTTAAATGCAGCCGATAAATATAATGATGGATACATATCATTGTACGTTTGTCACAACCCATAGAATAGATACCACCAAGACTGAACTCTAATGTAAACCGTAAATTCTGGGTGACAATGACTTGCCAATGTAGGTTCAACAGCTGCAACAGATGTACCATTCTACATCTTTGATAGTAGGAGAGGATGTGGCAAATGTGGAGTCAAGAAGTATATGGGAACTCTCCGTATGTTCCATTCAAATTTGCTGTGAACCTAAAACTGCTCTAAAAAATAAAATCTATTAAAAATGCAAGAAATAGTACAATTCTCAGCTTTATTGAAAACTTCTAATGAAGTAGAAGTTAGGACTAAAAAACATAACAAAATAGGGGTGTTCCGCTCAAAAACTCACAGGCCAACCCTGGCACTATCCTCTGATATTGTAACCCTGACATACCTGCGTGGGAATGATACCTCTAGTCCATCTCAAATGGTTTATTTCTGTCCTGGTGCCAGATTTATTTTAAGAAATTTACAAATCTTGTTTTGGCTCCTTAACAAGTACATTATATAAATCATACAATAGAAGTATTTATGCCCATGGCATGGGGTATGTGTGTGTTAGTGTGTGTGTGTGCGCACACATGTGTGTAGAAAGAGAGGAAGTGGGGGGAGAGAGAGATTTTGTAGAGATTAAGAGAGAATGAACTCAAGATTCAGACAATTTTCATTTCACATCTCAGCCCTGATGTTTTCTGTCCTTCTTCTTCAATAAAAATTAGTTAACTTCACTCAGACCCTTTAATCTATAAAATTGTGATAATGTTAGGTGAATACAAAAGTAATTGAAGTTTTTGCATCGTTGGAATTTGCTTTTTGAGATTGGAATACATTCTTAAATAAACATGGTTATGTTACACATCATTTGAATGGGCATCTTTCACTTTACGTTGTTTTGCTAATGACATTACTTGCTGTTTATTTTATGTTTATTTTAGAGTATGGAAATGGTATGAGACAAAAAGCAAATTCGAGCAATTTTTAAAATTCTAGTTCAAAATGGGTTGTAAAGCAACGAAGACAACTCGCAACATCAACAATGCATTTGGCCCAGGAACTGCTAACGCACATATAGTGCAGTGATGGTTCAAGAAGTTTTGCAAAGGAGACGAGACTCTTAAAGATGAGGAGCGTAGTGGCCGGCCATCGGAAGTTGACAACAACCAATTGAGAGCAATCATTGAAGCCGGTCCTCTCACAACTACACGAGAATTTGCCCAAGAACTCAAAGTTGACCATTTTATGGTCATTCAGCATTGAAGCAAATTGGAAAGGTGAAAAAGCTTGATAAGTGGGTGCCTCATGAGCTGAGGGAAAATCAAAAAAATCGTCGTTTTGAAGTGTTGTCTTCTCTTATTCTACAAAACAACAATGAATCATTTCTCTCTCGGATTGTGACATGCGATAAAAAGTGGATTTTATATGACCAGCTCAGTGGTTGAACTGAGAAGACGCTCCAAAGCGTTTCCGAAAGCCAAACTTGCGCCAAAAACAGGTCATGGTTACCATTTGGTGGTTTCCTGCTGGTCGGATCCACTACAACTTTCTGAATCCCAGCCAAACCATTACACCTGAGACGTATGCTCAGCAAATCAGTGAGATGCACTGAAAACTTCAGTGCCTGCAGCTGGTATTGGTCAACAGAAAGGATATAATTCTTCTCCATGACAATGCCCAACTACACGTCCCACAACAAATGCTTCAAAAGTTGAAAGAATTGCGCTACAAAGTTGTCTCATCTGCCATATTCACCTGACTTCTTGCCAACCAACTACCAGTCCTTCAAGCATCTTGATGTTTTGCAGAAAAAATGTTTCCACAACCAGCAGGATGCTGAACATATTTTCCAAGAGTTTGTCGAATCCTGAAGCACAAATTTTTACAACAATAAACACTTATTTCTCATTGGCAAAAATGTGTGTTGATTGTAATGGCCCCTATTTTGACATAAAAAGATGTGTTTCAGCCTAGTTATAATGATTTACAGGTCACAGTCTGAAAGCACAATTACTTTTGCACCAGCTTCACATTACTTATTCTCAGGCTGGCAGTGAAAATTAAATAATTAAATGCTCATATTTGACCTGGCAGAGTGGGTCACAGAATCAGTGCCACTTACCATCTGACCTTTGACAAGTCTCTGAACAGCTTGGAAACTCCAGTTCTTTATTTAAAAAGATGGAAGTTGCACAGAATTATGGTTTGATTCCTCCAAGTTGTAAAATGTCATGATTTTTTTTTAGTGCTAAGTGGATCTCAAGGGAAATAATTCACTGACCTGTTTTCTCATTAATACCATTTGGTGAACAACAAGACTAAATATTTGACTACACTAGAGAAATGAAAACATTATGATTTTACAGGCAGGGTTTTATTCTGTCCCTCAAAATATGGCAGCTGTCGGAATACTGGGAACATAGAGAAAGCAGCTTCTATTACATTTCCTGTATGATCATAGAGGGAGAGCCTATTCCTTTCTTAACTAGATAACTGTGTAGATGTAGCTGCCAAAATCCTAAAATAAAATATGCCCAGACTAGGACTGCAGATAAATTTTAGTATGCCCAGGTAAACTTCAAATCCAGATAAACAATTTTTATTTAGTATAAATATTTTCTAAATATTATACTAAAAATTATTCTTTGCTTATTGGAAATTCTAATGTAACTGGGAATCCTATATTTCTATTTACTAAATCTGTCAACCTTAGAAAACAAAATTCACATAGCTGTGTTTTTTTCATATAGATGTTAAAAAATGTACAACTACCCTCAAATCTACCCCCTCCTCTGTTCTCCTTGCCATTTGGTTAAGGTGGGATCATCTCTAAGAGTCTTTCCACTACACTGAAAAACATTAACTTCTATTGTATTTTCTACTGATGAATAGAACTTCATATCCATTTATTCATTACCATGCCCTTACACAAACTCTGGGTCTCCAAGAGATGCTGGTTGACCTAGTTGGAGGGTAAAGCCCTTGACAATGGCCAGAAAACTCAACTATCAAACTTAAATAAGACTCCAACTAACCATTCATATGGAGATTAGTTTCAATTCCTTATTATTCCAATGTTAACACCAACCAGATTAATGGGGTCAAAATTGCATTTGTTGGGTCAGAGCATGAAGTGGTGTTTAGACAAAAAGACAATTGTTAAAACCCACAAAGAGAGCTAATGATAATGAGATGCTTAATGGTATGATGGAGGAAAGACAGCTGAAAACTCTCTTAATGGAAGTTCAAATGATTTTTGGTGAACTTTCTCTAACTCTTTTGCTCTTGCATTATGTATGATGTATCACATCCAAAGCTCTGAGCCCAGTGGATAAGCCTGGATTTTGAGATATACTTTTAGGCACTCTTTAATCAGTTCTGAGGTTTTGTTATAAATGAGCTCCCTTTCCTCTTGAAAGTAAACATAGGTAGCACTTATTCAGAAAGTACACAGCAAAATGATATTAGCGGAAGATAACAGTGAAACTGACAAATTCTAATTACTGAAACAATGATCAGATTCATTGGATAAAAGTCACTTTTGTAAATTATTGTGTCAATGGGAGGAAATACCCAAAGCCAAACAAGATAATATTCTTTGGACCTATGGAAATTGTCTTATTGCATCTCTCTTCTCCATAAAATAGTACAGTTTATCACTCGTTCTCCTTCACCATTACCCTATCCCGTAAATCTCTTACTCTGTGTGTCTTTCAGGAAACCAGCATACTATGGTCTTTAAGTACTCCAGAATTTGAGGCAGGCTGAACTCTGCTGCACTGCTACTTATGAGCTGCATGACCTTTTAGAATTCACTTAACTTCTCTGACTCTCAATTTCTTCTTTTGTACATACATGCATAGAATACATAACATCCGTATCTCAAAATTGTAGCGAAGACTAAGTCAGTTAGTTCATGTACAGTTCTAAGCACACAGTAAGTATCTATTATCTTGAAAGAAGATAATTCCTAGTATTGATTTTAATGGAAAATATAAAATCATACTGGTATTAGGTAAAATAGGTAAATTCTGCTGTAATCTTTTAGAGGGAAAAACTTCCCAATTATGACTCAAAATCACAAACAGTAACAGAAGAAACTGCTAGGTCGTACTGTACAACCACAATAACTTTTGCTTGGCAAAGGACAGCATTATTAAAGTTAAAATTAAAAAATTTTAAACCAGAAAAACTAGACAAAATTATTCCAGTCATAGAATAGCTGTTTTTCTAGCCCCAAGCTGTTTTTTCGTAGCCCCAAGCTGTTTTTTCCTGTCCCTCAGGTATTCCTTTCCTCCCATTTCTGTCTGCCTAGTCCTGAGCATTGCATCCTTGTCTTTCTTGAAGTGACTTGTGTCTACCCTTGTTTCCACTTATGTAAAATGTTACCAAGATTCACTCTCCCTAGAAATCACCCCAAATTGGGACTTACTTTATAAACAGCATACACTTCATACTTGGATTAATAATTTTCCATGAATATGACCAATCTATGTCAGCACTTCTAATTATCAGGGATTGTGTGTGTTTTCTCTAATCTGGACCCAACCTTGTATAAAAATAAGAATGCAGTGTGAAAGAGAGAGACAAACTTTTAATACTTCTTCTAAAAGCCGTAAGAATCCTTATATCTCCAGAAATAAAATTTCCTCAAACAAAAGTCTTGACCCGATTATCTCTTAGGTTGGGGCCTAACAACTGTTTTCCTTGATCTTGATTGTTTGTTCTCTTCCTGCCTCAAGGGATAACATGAATTGAAGGGCTCAGCTTAAACATAACTCGTTAAACCATCTCACTTTAACATTTTCTTTTTTCTATTGATATTTGTGTTTCAGACTTACACTTGCTTTCATATTTTAGCCTTTCTGTCCCTTGAAATAATCATATGCTGACCTTGTCCTCAAGACATAACACATGATCTTCACCAAATCATGTAGAGCTTTTGGTTGCCCAAACTAAATATGGCAGAAAATGAAGATTCTGGCTTCTCAAACATAACATCGGCCTGTTAAATCTCTTACAATGTGCTTTGGAAAGGACACAGGGAAGATAACAGTTATTAACCAACTATGTGGTCAAGATAGTAGGCAAATAAAATTTTTTAACATGTGAAAAACTTTGTGAGATTGCCCTTCTTCAGGAATATCTTTGTGGTGTTCTCTGTATTTCCTGGACTTGAATGTTGGCCTGTCTTGCTAGGTTGCGAAAGTTCTCCTGGATAATATCCTGAAAAGTGTTTTCCAACTTGGATTCATTCTCTCTGTCACATTCTGGTACACCTATCAAATGTAGATTAGGTCTTTTCACATAATCCCATATTTCTTGGAGGCTTTGTTTATTTCTTTTAACTCTTTTTTCTTGAATCTTGCCTTCTCATTTTATTTCATTGAGTTGATCTTCAATCTCTGATATCTTTTCTTCTGCTTGGTCGATTCGGCTATTGAAACTTGTGTATGCTTTGTGAAGTTCTCGTGTTGTGTTTTTCAGCTCCATCAAGTCATTTATATTCTTCTCTGTGCTGGTTATTCTAGTTAGCATTTCATCTAACCTTTTTTCCAGTTTCTTCGTTTCTTTGCATTGGGTTAGAATATGTTCTTTTAGCTCAGAGAAGTTTGTTATTACCCACCTTCTGAAGCCTGCTTCTGTCAGTTCATCAGACTCATTCTCCATCCAGCTTTATTCCCTTGCTGGTGAGGAGTTATGATCCCTCGGAGGAGGAGAGGCATTCTGGTTTTGGATGTTTTCAACCTTTTACACTGGTTTCTTCTAATCTTTGTAGATTTATCTACCTAGATTGGAAGATAAGTTTTTGCAGTTGGTGACTTTCAGATGGAGTCTCTGAGTGGACATCCTTTTTGTTGATGTTGCAGCTATTTCTTTCTGTTTTTTAGTTTTCTTTCTAACAGTCAGGCCCCTTTGATGCAGGTCTGCTGGAGGTCTACTCCAGACCCTGTTGCCTGGGAATCACCTGCAGGGGCTGCAGAACACCAAGGGTTGTGCCAGTTTCTTCTTGTTATAACTTCATTGCAGAAGGGTACCCGCCGGATGTCAGCCTGAGCTCTTCTTTATGAGGTACCTCTTTGGATATACGGGGGTCAAGGAGCTGCTTGAGGAGACAGTGTGCTCCTTATCAGAGCTCAGGTGCTGTGCTGGGAGTTCCTTTGTTCTGTTCAGAGCTGTTGGGCAGATACATTTAAGTCTGCTGCAGTGGAACTCATAACCACCTCTTTCCCCAGATGCTGTGTCCTGGGAAGATGGAGCTTTATTTATAAGTTCCTGACATGCTGCTGCCTTTTTTCAGAGATGCCCTGCCCAGCAGGGAGGTAGTCTAGTCACAGTATGCCAGCAGAGGCATTGCTGAGCTGCTGTGGACCCTGCCCAGCTGCTGTGTAAACTTCCTTGTGGTTTTGTTTACAGAGGTACAGTTAGAACTCTCTTGGTAGTGGCAGTCTGCCTCAGTAATATCATATTGTCCAATTTCCAGATTTAAAAAAATTCACAGAGATTAATATATTTAATTATGTAAATCAAACATGCATTGAGTTCCTATTATGCCAGGCACTATTCTAGGTGATGGGACGACACTGGAGAATCAGATGAATTCTGCCTTCTCCTATCTCTTCAGAGTTTATAATCTGGCAAAGAAGGTACAATAAACACAATGTTTGCATATATGTTAATATAATATAGGCTGTTCAAGATTATATGGACTAAGGAATATAAAACTTAGAGCAACGTGAAGGAGTTGCAGTGCTAAGCATGGGGGTCAGGACTTCCTTCCATGAAACTGTGAGATGGAAGCAAATGCCCGAAGGTGAGAGAGTGAGCCCTGTAACTGTCTGCAGATGACTGTTACAGGCAGTACATTAGGGAAGAACATGCTAGCACATTTTGGCATGGCTGGAGAGGTATAGGCAATGAGAAGGATGTTGAGAAAAGGCTTTAAAGAGAAGGGAAAGAGCAAAAGCAGGGGTAGCAGTTAGAAATCAATTAAGCAAATTCTCCATGTCACATAGCAGGAAGGTGGGAAAATTGGAATTCAAATCATGGTTTTTCTGACTCCAAAACTGCAGCCCTCTGCCCAAGCTTGCATCATAAATTCACTGTTGCTCTTTTGTGCTGAAGATTTTTCATAGCACAAGGTTTGCAGTGGATGAGTGGGGAAGGATGAAAATATTTTGTTGCTCACTCTAAACCTGCCTTCCTTTTCCCGTATCTGTCTGCTGCCCTCTCCTTTCTGAAGTTTGATTGGAAGAGGGAGCTATAGAAATCTGAGTTGCTTTTAGACAGATATAAAATGACTTCACAAATAAAATCTTGAATTTAATTATTGCAGTTTTTTTTCTACCTCAATCTGTGTTTTAGACAGCCATCAAAAATTTCCCCACTTTATTATGAAACAATTTAAGGAGAAATGTAAAGGCAGGTCACAAGAAAAGCATAGAACCATTGACTTCAACTGAACATCTCTAATTATGGCTTTGTAATGGAGCTTTGACTGAATTCTAACAGAGCTTTCAGGTGGGAGTTTCTAATAAAATATATTTGATAGAGGAATTCTTAGAATGCATTGGTGGTTAGGACAGTGTGTGGTTTTAAAAATCTTTGTTAGGCTATGTGCCTGTAAACTATACATTAAGAATCAATTAAAAAGATCAGTCCTGAAGACATAACAAATGACCTGTGAAGTTTGTCCATGACCTCTGTGAGATTCTGTGGAAATTGTGTGTATGTGTATACTCACTATTTGGGGAGTAAGACCTATAGATTCCTTTCGTTTATTTACCTCAAATAAAGTAAGACCAAGGTTAGTGTGTTTCCTTAAGACTCATTGCTTTGTGAAATAATGATATTTTAGATTTGTGAGTACTTCATAGTTTACAAAACATACACACACACATATATATATGTATATATGTGTGTGTGTATATATATATACACATATATATGTGTGTGTGTATATATATTTTTATCTCAGTATTCAAAGAACCCTTAGCATTGGTTGTCTAAACAACATCCCATGTTATGTTTTTTGGAGTGGAGTAAATTACAAATAATATTTTTAAAAATGTGTGAAAAGTTGGCTGCTTAAAAACATTGTGGTGACCACAATGTTTATGTTAGCCCACATGATTAGGTTTCCTGGTGTAGAAATACACACACTCAACCTTGTTTAAGCAATGAAGAGAAGGGTCTTAGATAACTGAAAAGTATGGAGATAAAGTTGTTTATAAGTGTGGCTTGATCCAGAAGTCAATGGTGCCTTTCAGGCTCCAGTTCTTTCATCTCTGCTACCTCAGTGTGTCAGTTTTGTCCTCAAGTTGGTATCTCTCATGGAAGCAAATGATCATAAAAATGTCATGCATCTTGTTCCTTGCACAGTGAAAAGGAAGTGAAACTCTTGGATGCAGCATTCACTGGCCAGTCCTGGACCATCCCATTGGGCTAGTGCCTTAGTTCACATGTCAATTACTGAACACAGTTTTTGAGACCAGAGGGCATTGAGTGTACTCATTGGCCTCAGCATGGTCACATACTGTTCTGGAAGAGCTGAGAGTAGAGTTACATTGCCTGGGGCCACATTGACAGCAAAATAAAAAACTAGTGGTCTTAGAAAAGGGAAAAAATTATGAACACTGGAACAGCAGAAGGATAACCTCTACACTGAGGCAGATGAAAAATACAGTGTCAGTGGCAAACACTAGAGGAGAACATCTTGACATAAGCAGAAGTAAGGCTATTTAAAAAGAGGGAATAGAAGCCCAGAGAGATGGAATAGCAGCCTCTAGGCACTCAAGCAGTAAGTGGAGAAAGTGGGGCTCAAAGCCAGAACTTCTAACCCCAAATCTATTGTTCTTTCTATCATAGACTGTTATTTCCACAGAGAACCAAGTGTGTGCAGCTCATAAATTGCAAAGCAACTTTGGCTCTGCCTGTGGGAATAAACTGCTGGGTAATATATGATTTACACCAATGACAGCTGTGAATTTCAGTTTCAGTTCCAGATACAGAGAGAGATCGCAGAATGGTGTAGTTTTCATTTGCAGGGCACAGTAATGCTCTTCACTTCTCAGAGGCTTTTCCGCTAAGACTGTCAAAGGTCTCTGTAAAGATGAAACATCTTCTACTCCATAATTGAGGAGCCAGAGGCAAAGGGTAGTGAATTAGCCAAGCCACCACTAGCGCAGCCTCAATGACCTTGATCTCCACTGAGCAGTTTATAGTTGTTTTCTGCTATAAATAAGTACATGCACACAGGCGCCTAAGAGTCACAGACCAAGTTACCCTTACCAGAGAACCTGTGATTAACTTTTCTGTGGCCAGAGAGAGAAAATAGAAAAGTTCAGTAGCAAAGTAAATTTTTGCCAACATGGTATTGTTGAAAAGTACCTATGACTCAAGTCAGCAGATTAAGATTTTTGCTTCTGGCTCAGGAAGAATATAACCTTGGGCATATTATTATTCCTTTCAATTTAAGAAGAGGAATCTGGACTAGACCACCAGAGACTTCCCCCAACTCCAAGCCAGGTTTGAGAGTTTTTGTGCTTTGTTTTGAGTTTTTATTCTTATCTTCACCACTGGGGTATGAAATAAATGATGATTCAAAACCAACCTGACAATTAAATTGAATTAAATCAGTGCTCCTCACACCTAAGGTGCAAAAAGAATCACCTGGGATTCTTGTTAAAATGCAGAGTCTGGTCCCACAGTGGGAGGGTGGAGCCCGAGGGTCTGCATTTTTAATAAACTCCTGATAGATACCAAAGCTGCTCATGCCCAGCCATACTTTGGACACTAAGAGTAGAAAAGGTTTAGAATTCCATGTATGTTTACAGCAAAATATATCCAGAGGAAAAAGACAGATGGAGAGAAAAAGGAATGGGGATAGTGTGATTTTACTGATTTAAAAAATACGGTATTTACAAATCAAGTATAAGTTGAGACTTATAGATTTAAAAGCAAACCTATACTCTGATAAACGCATACATTCCAACAAAAACATCAATAGGATTTAGTTAAATGAATTATTGATATAGTCATAGCAGTTTGTTGTTTCAGCTGATGAGGAGAAGCACAGTGGCCAGTTCTACTTTGATTGGCACAATCCCTTTTGAGAAATATGAGGAAGGTTCTAAAGGCTCCCTGCACTTGACACATTAAAGCGTGGGGGGGTGGTTCAAGGATTTATTTCCACAGTGACCCAGGGCTGGCCTGCCAGCTAGAAATGTATTGAAATGTCTGCCAGGATTACTGATTCCTGGTCCAAGGCTGTTGTTATTAATGGCACTACTCATCACACTAAGTCACCTCCTCTATGACCTACATCCTTTTTTGCCAACTTTTTTTTTTGTGTTAATGCAATCACTCTATCTCTGCAATGAAATGCAAATCATTATTCTTCAAATAACAGCCATGATGATCCTGAAATTCTTTGTGTAGGCTTCCTTCATTTATCTTTCACTATAATTTCAGTAATGAGCATAAAAGGATCTAGATAAAAATAGTATGTTCAGAAATACCAACACAAGACACAGCAATGACTCATTTCACAAGCTATCTTTTATTTTCCCTGTTCTTATACCCTGGGTCATTGATGAACAAAATTGCCAGCTTTGCTTCATATGTTACCTCTTGCATGAATTCAGCAATAATAATTGGAACTGAAAATACATGTATGTCCAGGAATGAATGATATGCCCTTTATTCACCAGATGATTCAACATTTCCAGTTTCTCCAGTGTCATTTTTATACTGCACATGCGCTTTGTTCTCTGCAATGCTTTATTGACCTCTTTCAGCTTGAAAAGCAGCAGATAAAGGAGGCAGCCAATGAGGATTTGAGAGGCATGTGCTGTGTGGGGCTCCTTCACTCTGGAGCAGCACAAGTGCATTATGTTATGTTTTAGTTGATAAACTCACCTTTGTTCCCCTAATTTGGAAGAACCCTGGGAAGAAAATCATACTATGGCCATTTTCCACTATCCTTGTTACCTATTCGAAGCCTATTGGATTCCAGGTGAATAATTTTTTGGTCATTAAAAACCACTGTTTATTTTATTTATTTATTTTTATTATACTTTAAGTTCTGGGGTACATGTACAGGTCATGCAGGATTGTTACATAGGTATACACATGCCATGGTGGTTTGCTGCATCCAATCCCCCATCACCTATATTAGGTATTTCTCCTAATGGTAGCTCTCCCCAGTCCCTCCACCCCCAGCTATCCCTCCCCTAGCACCCCTGCACACCACAACCGACCCGGGTATGTGATGTTCCCCAACCTGTGTTCATGTGTTCTCATTGTTCAACAATCACTTATGAGTGAGAACATGTGGTATTTGGTTTTCTGTTCTTGTGTTAGTTTGCTGAGAATGATGGTTTCCAGCTTCATCCATGTCTCTGCAAAGGACATGAACTCATCCTTTTTTATGGCTGCATAGTATTCCATGGTGTGTATGTGCTACATTTTCTTTATCCAGTCTATCATAGACTGGATAGACTGGATGAAAATCATTATTTTTATAAGTCATAGGAAGCTGTTTTGCAGTTCTCAAATCCAACTGGACTCCTTAAGCACACGTATATTGTTTAGCCCAGCCTCTAACAACAACATATAATAATAATGATAATGATAGCAGCTAACATTTATTAAGAATTTACAATATTCAATTGCATAGTTATAAAGATTATCTCAACTAGTATTCTTAGGGAATGTATAAAGCAGTTATCATTCTTCTTTTCCTCCTCCCCCTTCTTATTATTCCTTGTCTGTAGATTTTTTAAAAATGGCCTCGGGAAGATTACATAGTGCCTCAAGTCATGCATTTATCAATTATGGAGCTGAGATTGAAACAGCTCCAGAATCTGTGCTCTTACCTCCTTTATTTGGGCTTCTTTGGTGTAAGCCTAGTGTTGCTGTTCTATTAAACATCCTTCTTCATTACAGGGTGTTCAAATAAATAGAGATCCTGATTGTCCTGTTCCCTGCAACGGTACCAATACTAAGAATAATGCCCACATATGGCAAGGACTCACTGTCTAATTGGAAAGAGAGAGACGAAAGCAGAAAGATGAAGAGAAAGGGAGGTGAAGGGGGGAAGAAAGGAAGTTAGAAAACATTGTGAAGCCTCTAATGGCATGTTAAATTGTTTGCTATGTTTAATGTGAATGTCCCAGATCCCAGGAAGCCACAGAAGGGAGGACAGAAAGAAAACATGATAATGATGTTTGTGGAAAAGTAAAATCAATCTGGTGATATTGTAGGCAAAACATCTGACAATATTAGGTAGAATGCAAAATAACATTCTATGAAATATTTATTTAAAATCTGTCACCTTAACTGGGGAGGTATTTCAGAATGCTTCATATGTATATGGCATTAAGACATTTTAATTAATTGATTTTTTAAATCAGTAGGTAAATGAGTCTATATTCTCAGTTGCAATGCTTATTTAAAAAATATAATTAGGGTGAAAACTAAATAAAGTTCTTTTCTAAGACATAATGACAATACATTTATTACATTATCATATTCTTTACAATTACTATCATATTCAATACATTTTTTATTTTTTTGTTTTTATTTTTCTTGCTTTCTTCTTTCTCCTCCCTCTCACCCTCTTTCTCTTTCTCTTTTTTATTATAAGCACTTCTAGTGTCAACATAAACTGAAGAAAATACTACCACATGATATTCAACAATGCATATTATATTACATTTTAAAAATCAATTGTCACCTCTCTGTTTCTCTTCCCCCTAAACTCTGAAATTCCAAAAACCTATCTGGGGTGGGCAGGGGAAGATTTGAATTTACAGGAACCCAAAGTAAAAGTCAGTGAGCCTGCCTAAAATGATCCAGGCACTTGGAGAGCAGAACCAAGTTAAAGGGTGAATACTGATGTATGAAACCATTCCTCTCCTTATGCCATTACAATTTAATCTTTTATGACCAGGCACGGTGGCTTATGCCTGTAATCTCAGCACTTTGGGAGGCCAAGGCAGGTGGATCGCTTGAGTTCAGGAGTTCGAGACCAGCCTGTCTGCCATGGTAAAACCCTGTCTCTACTAAAAATTTAAAAATTATCCAAGCATGATGGTGCATGCCTGTGGTACCAGCTACTCAGGAGGCTGCAGCAGGAGAATCACTTCAGCCTGGAAGGCAAAGGTTGCAGTGAGCTGAGATCACACCACTGCACTCCAGCCTGGGTGACAGAGGAAGATTCTGTCTCAAATAATAATAATAGTAATAATTTTCTATGCTTGCTAATTCACTAGCGAGGGTGACATTAGCTTAGCTTCATTCATCTGTAATGTGATCTCCAGCTGTGTTTTCATGACAAACTTGCATCACAGCAAACATTCCAGATACCTCAAAGGTTTAGATGAAATGGCATTTGATTGTATCAGTCATGGATTTCCTCCTGAATTTTTAATTCCTTTCTTTCAAAAAAACATTGGGGTACATGCTGTACTACTTGGTTCCCTTCTGAATCATTTCAGTGTAGTTATAGAGAATGTTATTCATCGCTTCTTTATTAAAATGAGTTTGCCATCTCTTTTGATTACCACAAGTAAGTTAGAGTTGTCACCAATAAGCATACAACTGAATCAAAATTTTTAAAGCCCCCAAAACCATGCGCATTAGACTGTAAGTCTGAGTTAAACTTTTCAGTTATAAGATGCACACAATGTCAGCATGCAATAATTTGATAAGAAAAAAACAACAAGATCTAGTTTTAGCTGGTGACTCTGAGCTTGGAAGACACCTAGTCCTCATAACTGAGGATAAACAGAGTTATAGTTTGTATTAGTACTCAATTGAATTTTTCATGGTTCAATAGACCTTGACTGTTCTGGGTTCTGGAAATCCAACAGTGAACAGAAGAAAAAAAAAATCTTACCTACATCAAGTCGTATTAACATGGTAGCATACATTGTCTAAGAAGAATTTATAAATAAATAAATAGATTATATATATGTATATATACGTATACATATATACGTATATATATAATATATATATATAATATATACGTGTATATGTGATCAGAAATAAACTTCAGCACTTACATGTACCCAAACACACACAAATCGTTTTGAGCTGAAAATCTTTGTGCCTTCAGAGGATTTTTGGAGTAAGAATCTTAGCAGTAGTACGGTTTCCAAAATAGAGTCCAGAAAAAATTTTTATTTCTCCCATTAGTTAGGCAAAAGAACAGTAAGATTTTAGGCAAAGGGAGGGAAAAGAAGATTTGATGATATTGTGCAAGTGAATAGGCTTCAAAGAAAACTAACTTGTAGGCTTTCTTACTGTCGCTGTAAAAAATCACCACAAATGTAGTAGCTTAAAACAAAAAACTTTACTTATAGTTCTGGAGTTCAGGAGTTACAAAATAAAAATGTCATCAGGGCTGTATTCTTTCTGGAAGCTCTAGGGGAGAGTCTATTTCCTTGCCTTTCCAGCTTCTAGAAGCTGCTTGCATTTTTTGGCTTGTGGTCCCTTCCTTACATTATACAGACCTCTGCTTCTGTGCTCATATCTCTCTGACTCTCTTATAAGGCCCCTTGGAAATATGTTGATCCCAGTCTATAACCCAATATAATCTCATCTCAAGGTCCTTACTTTAAGTACATATTTTTGGGGACTCATTCAGTCTAGCATAGAGTCTGATGTATTAGATGAAATATTCATGTTCTGACTTGCGTATTTACAGCAAGTTTGTAGGACAAATTTTGGATACTACCACAGAAATCTCAGATATCATAAAAGCTAAAAAAATATTATTCTTCAAATAACCCTTTGCTTGAGTAGCTGTGGATGGCTTTGCAATCAGGGAATAAATTATTTGTTTCATCATGAGCAGGGTGGCCATCAACATTCATGAGTTAAAGTCAACAGATGCATGGCGTTCCTTTCCATTTTGCAATAGGTATCTTATCTCCACTTATCTCTCTCTCTATATGTATATTGCATATATACATATGTATATTAATATATATTTTTTTCTTTAAAAATTTCTTTATATAGCCCTTTCAGGTAGTTCTCACAAATGAAATTAGTTAGCTTGCTTAGATGAGGCTTGGAAGTCCAAAATCAATCTACTGGCAGATTTTGTGCAGGGTTGATCCCATATCTATGTGCATAGACACCTGTCTTCTCCCTGTGAACTTACATGGAAGAAGGGGTGCAAGAACTCTCTGGAGCCTCTTCTAAAAAAACACTAATTCCATTTGTGAGAGCTCTGCCACCTAAAAGGCCCCACCTCCTAATTCCATCACCTTGGGAATTAGGTTTCAGCATATAAATTTTTGGCCGGCACAAACATTCAGTCCATAGCAACGCAATAAAGGAAATCTCTGAAAGGCGATATGACAGTGTACTGGTCAGGGACCCGGGACTGGAGGAACAACACAGCCAAAGGATGTCTTATGGTTCCCAACCAACAGAGGAAGGGGACCCAGCCAGCATTTCCCGATCCCCAACCTAACAGCAACAAGTAACCTGACTAGGCCCATTCCTTCCCCACATAGAACCAGAACTCCATAGGAAACACAAAACTGGCAAAGCTAACAAAAAATTCATTCTGGAGGCCCACAAACAATGGACAACCAAGGAAACACTCTTCTCCCCATTGGACCAGAGACGACTTCTCCACAGAGAGATACTGAAGCTGCCAATGGCACTTACTTGCAAGAGGGACCACAGCAAGCAGATGGGTTTGAGAAGCCTTCTTGTCACCATGGTCTTGAGACTTTCCTTCCCAGAGACACCAGGAGGGGAGGAGGCATACGTACACGATCCTACCACTGCAAGTGACTGTTCCTAGAATTGCTCTCCAGGTCCCCCCAGGCAGGGGAATCCTGCCACTGCAAGCTCCTGACAGTGATGCTCCATGCAGATTAAGACTTTCTACCCACACTAGGAGACCCCCACATGGCAGAGAGAACTGCAAAGAGGAACTCAGACATGGAAGGCATCCTGACCCAGAAGGTCTTTTTGTATACCTATGGGCCTAATACTCCCTCTACACAGAGCAGAGACACTGGGGCAGCTGGGGTTAGGGGCCGGCAATAAATGAGTATCCAGTGAGGAATCTGGGAGTTCTTTTCTCCACCTGGAGACATCCAGTAGCCCCACCTGAGTAATCTTTTAGTTTCCTATTGAGGCAGCAGCAGCAAGAACCAGTGAGAGCCCCACAAGCATCAGACAGAACTAACAAACAAGCCAAAATAATAGCACAAAGGATGTAAAAATTAAACTGTCAAGGAACCGCAGACTGCAGAGTAGACTAAACCATGTCTAGGATACAACTGAAAATCACCCATCATACTAGGAACCAAGAAAATTACAGTCTGACTAAGAAAAGACAATCAACTGACAGCCATCAGTGCTTAAATGAATCAGATGTTGAAATTATTGCTGAATAGATGAGGATTTTGAAACAGCTATCATGAAACAAACAATTACAAATTCTTTTGAAACAAATATAAAAAATAGAAAAATCTCACCAAAAACCTAGAAGTTATAAAGAAGGAACCAAATAAATATATAAAAGGGGGAAATACCGTATTTGAAATAAAAAAATAAAAACTCATTGTGTAGGCTTAATAGTGTTGTTGAGATGACAGAAGATGGAATAAAGGAACACAAGGACAAATCTATATAATTCCCCCCAACATGAAAAGTAGAGAGAAAATAGACAAAAAGAGCAGCTGAAATGGAAGGGGAAGAAGAAAAGGAGGAAAAAGAAGAGGAAGAGAACAGAGCTTCAGGGACTTGAGGGAACATAACTAAAGTTTCAGCATTCATATTATCACAGCCACAAGAGGAGGGAAAAATGACAATGGGTCTGAAAGAGCATTCAAAGCATGAAAAACTGAAAACTTCTTGACTTTGGCAAAAAATCCAAACGTTCATGGAAGAAATAATCCAAAGTAGTTAAATGCAGAGAAATTTATGCCAAACACATCATAAATAAACTTCTGAAAATCAAACACAAGGAAAACATTTCTGAAGCAGCAAGAGAGAAATGAACATTATCTATAGGATGATACCAGTTCTAATGTCAATGGGTTTTTCATCTGAAATCATGGAGGGAAGAAGCGGTACAATTTTCAAATACAAAATGAACTCTCAACTATGCATTAGTTCCCTTTCCTCTACCTACCTTTAAATAAAATTATCTAAGATGGCACTATATCTAGTATAAGACAGCATTATAACTTTTGATTTATCTAATTTCTAAAATTCATAAGATATAGTCTATTGTATATACCTACATTTATGCTCTTTCTGATTTTCCTTTTTCCTTTCTGATGCTTCAAATTCTCTGTTTTATTATTTATGTTTTAAAAACAATTATGCTTTTTTTGTGTTTTTTTTTAAGCCAACCTTTAAAGCAAGTCTACTGGCAATAAATTCTTTATTTTCTGTTGTCTGGGAATGCTTTATTTCCCCTTTTTTTTTCAAGGAAGAGTTTCACTACATATGAATGCAAATGTTAATAAGAAAGTCGAGTGTAGCTATATTAATACCTGATTATACTTCAAATCAAAAAAAATTGAGACAAAAAGAACATTGTATTACATTATAATAAAAGGTTAAATTTCACAGGAAGATACAACAATTACAAATGTGTATATACTAAACAACAAAGCCTCAAAATACATAAATAAAACTGACAGAGCTGAAAGGAGCAATGGGGAAATCCATAATTATACATGTGGACTTGATAATCTTCTTTTCAGAACTAAAAAGCACATACAATCACTAGATATAAAACTGAACAAGGATATAGACAATCTCAACAACATAAACAACAGAAATTATTATATATGCACTAATATGAATAAATATGTATATATATGCATATATATACACACACATATGCACATGTATACATATTCCTTTTTCCTAAATATATGTATATCAATTCAGTCCATTTCAGACAATAGCAAAATGCCTATTTTATTATTCCAAATGGCTATGAAACTTTCACCAAAGTAGACCATGTTTGGAGCCCTGAAACAAACCTCAACACATTTTAAAAAAATAAAATCATACAGAATGCCTTTTCTGACCATAATAAAATCAAACTAGAAATCAATAACAGAGAATAGAAAAATTTCTAATCAAATAGAAATTTTAAAACATACTTTCAAATAATTTATAGTCAAGGAGGAAGTTTAAATTAAAATACAAAAGCATAGATGGAATTAATTAAATGAAAATGAAAATGCAACATTTCAAAATATGTGGGATGCAACTAAAACTGTTGAGAGAAAAATCTTAGAACTGAATGCTACCTTAGAAATTAGGAAAGATCTCAAATCAATCATGTAAGCTGCTACTTGGATTTGACTATTAAATACTTATCCACCAAGTTGAATTACAATATTTAACATTTATAATGTGTGCAAGTCCCCAGTCTCTTACATCTTTCATATTTGGTGTAACACTTGTGGCCTTATGTCACTAGATGCCATAATTAAAATCTGAGGCTGAAGGAAGAGTGCCTAAGGGGAGACAAGCTGTTCCTTAGCATTTGTAAGACAATCTAAAGGCTATACACACAAACAGTATGCAACAGTTGCTAACTGGGTTTAGTAATATGAAGGGCCTCCTATAGCTGAAGCTTAAACTTTGCCCACTAGACAGTTTCTACCCACATGCCATTGGCCAAGTGGATCAAGGTTGAGAACAATCTAAAGAGTGACTCTGGAGAACAAAAGCTAAAACACACTTTTTTCCAGATTTGATGGCTGGATTCACAAGAGGCTGAAATATTCACCCAGTTATATCAACTATTCACTGGCTACTTACAGGAAGCATAGAAAAATGAATAGAAAATTGACAATATTGGCCAAAATGACATTGAATTATCAACTAATTTTAATTATACCTTGTCATAAATAAATAAGACTGTTCTCTCTCAACTCTGTTAGCAGCCTAAAAGGTTAGAGAACATTTTATAAGTTTACTAATTTACTTTCAGTGCATTGTCTCTACATAGTACGGCCCAAGGCCTTGTCTGAATAAGGATTTCCATAAAAGGTGTTACGTCACACAAATAAAAATGGTGTATAAATGATATTATGAGATTCCCTGCAACTTAAAGCCAGATAAATTTGTGTAGGCATTTTGTCAGTGAAATGGAACAAATGAAAATGAAACCAGATACAATGTAATTTAATTGAAAATTATTTTTAAAAACAGTTTGTATTAGTTTTTCCTAATATAGTGTTATCATTTTTCATCATGTTTACCTTAATGGCATAATTATACATAAATTATTTGGAGAATCCTGTGAGCTCTTAAAAATCTGTATTGTGAGGCAATAAAAGATGTTCATCTTCAATTGAATGGACTGGTGAATCATACCTAACTTTCTATTGTCTACACAATATTTTATAAATTGAGTTTTGTCACTATCTTAACACCATATTACCATATTAATATGCAATTACCATTAATACTGTAACATAATATTAAGATATAATTTATGAGAAACTTTCTCTCACTATTACAAATCTACAATTTAATCTTAGAACCATCCATTTCATTCCAGACAGCCAGGATAAAATACAGATACCTTTGAAATGATACTGAATGTTAAAATCGCCATTCTAGTCATCATGGAGGAATAAAGGAGAGAGAAAAGTTATCTAATTTCACTTTCAATTCTCTCCTTCATCCTACCTTATTTTATGAACTTGAACAAGGAAGTTGCCACATTTGTGGGGCAGAGATTATGCTAAGGATCTTATTCCCAGATTGCTTCCTTTACTGACAGAGGTATAAATTTTCTATTTCCACATATTCTTCTCCTACCATTCTCTGTGAACATACCTATCTTCCCCATTTCTTAACTATATAAGTTTTTTTTTTCTTATTTATTGTACTTTGGGTTCTGGGGTACATGTGCAGATCATGCAGAATTGTTGCATGGGTACATACATGGCAAGGTGGTTTGCAGCCTTCATCCCCCCATCACCTATATCTGGTATTTCTCCCCTCGTTATCCCTCCACCCTCCACCCTCCCCACCCCATGCTATCCCTCCCCTACCCCCCCGTCAACTGACCACAGTGTGTGATGTTCCCCTCCCTGTGTCCACATGTTCTAATTGTTCAACACCCACCTATGAGTGATAACATGCGGTGTTTGGTGTTCTGTTCTTGTGTCAGTTTGCTGAGAATGATGGTTTCGTATTTCCCCATCATAAAGCCACCTGTAACTACTTCCTTCCATTTAAATAACTGTTTTTTAAATTCTTGTGTATTTTTTGTGCCTTCTATTGGTTAGATTTGTTAAAATAATGCTGCATAACAAAACTTTTCCATAATAATTTGATATAATAATTTATTACTGTTTATGTGCCTACAGGTTGTCTGGACTTTAGCTGGTCTACATAGCGCATTCATCTTCGTACTGCAGGTCTATAGGTCAGCTGAAATGGCTTTGCTACTCTACCCCCACACCCCCAGGACTAATTTATTAATAGCATGTACTTCTTATAATGATGACTGAGGCACAAAAGAGCAGGTAGAAACATAAGAGACCTTCTAAAGCCTGTCCTCAGAACTGCCACACTGTCTTCTCTGCCTCTGGCCAAAGCAGGTCATAAGGTACAAAGTCGAGAGCTCAAAGCCACATAGCCCTAAGATGAAGAATGGCTGTGGATTCAGGAGCAGATGAATTTTAGTAGCTGAAAACACAATCTACCACTTGCTCTTCCTAAGCAATATTATTATTTACCTTATGTGATAATTATCTGTATACCTATTTTTCTCTATGTTAGTATCCAATTGCATTGACTATTTTATTTGCATGGTGCCTTTCACTTAGTAAGTTCTCAACACTGGAAAAAGATGCAAGCCCACCAACTTTATTCCTTCTATACATTGCCAATTACTTGTAAGCTTATATGACGTGGTCTTTCTATAAAGGCAGTTATACAGGAGCTTGAATTCTCTGTGGAGTAATATTCTTCTGCCTTGCTTTACTACTGGGAATCATTGTACAGGTTTCACCACAATTAAAATGTAATCAAGTCCCATGAAGATATTTAGTCTGAATTAATGGGTTTTCGGCACTGGACTTCTGGATTTCTTCTTAAAATTTTTTTTAAGTATTTATGACTAATGTTCACCTATTACATATACTTTAAGCCATTTACTGTATATCCATGAATTTTGTTGATGGAGAATAATAAGACAGCTGTCGCTCTAGAACCTACTCAAAGGAACTAGTATATAACAATACTCAACTTTCTTCTCATCAACACTATCTAGTCTCACTAATGAAGGTCAAAATGACTTTTCCATTTGCATGGACCTGATTTTAGCTTCCCTATGCCTTGATAAGTTGGTTATGATTCTATGGCCACAGCAATTTGTAATTACTTAAATGGATCATTAGAGAAGTAAAATCTCCACTCATGAGATTTTTCACTGGCCTTTCACATACTCATCCAGCAAAAGAGAAAAAAGAATTATTTATGGACATTCAGGTCATAAATATTTCTTATATTTTTTAATAGAACATCATATTATCTTTCACTTGCTTAATATTTTATATTTTGCACATTTGTAAATGTTGACAAATTTGGGTGACTATGCTAATGTATTAAAAACTTAAAATTGACAGGGAAGTACATAGAACACTAAGTTTTAAGGAAAAAATAGACCATTCTCTGTACTGAATGATTTGATGTAACCTGGATAATTTTTAAAATTAAGCCTTTGTCTCAGTGCCACTGAGATCAGGGTCCTATCTCCACTGCTCTGTCTCTTCAGCTCCAGAAGTCCCAAGTTGGCTCCATCACCACCTTTGTTGCCCTATAACCTGCAAGTACTGGGAAATCTGTAGAAAGGATGCTGGCATGACCCAGAAGCCAGGAAATGGCATTACATTAAAACTTCTGCAGTTTCCTCGGAATTCTACTCTCATCAGGATACCCACTCCCATAGCCAGTCTACCACTGTGCACTTGCCCATGACCTCTGCCCACTGCCCTGCCAGTGCATGCTCACCCATGGCCTCTACACTACAGTGCACTCTTCTGCAGCTCCCTGTCACCTCATTGGAGAACTTTGACTGGAAGCCCCCATCAAAATGTTGTTAGTAGTGGATTGAGGACACATCAGCCACCCTAGCACAGTAGGAACTTGACCTAAAGGGGCCAGAGAACAAAGCTGTGAAGCTGGTCCCAAATCTCCAAGTTTAGACTACTCAGTCCAGGAATGCTGAGCTGAGCCTTGGCCCATGAAACCACCCAGAAATGAACTAAATCAACTAAACATAACTTTTACCACAGTCAAACCCTCAAGGCTTCAAAACATGTAAAAGTAGGAAGCATCACCCAAAGGACAACTTCAAAAATTAAAGAACCATCAGCTAACACAGATGAGAAAAAAAAAACAAAAGAATTCTGACAACTGTAAAAGTCAAAGTGTCTTCTTACCTCCAAATGATCACACTAGCTCCCCAGCAATGGCTTTTAACCAGACTAAAATGGCTGAAATGAAAGACAAATAATTCAGAATCAGAATAGGAAGGAAATTCAATGAGATGCAAGAGAAGTTTAAGATGTAATCCTAGAAAAGAGGTAAAATGATCCATGAGTTGAAAATTAGCTAACATACCAATTTTAAAAAAGAACCAAACTGAAATTCTGTAAATGAAAAATTTACTACATGAATTTCAAAACACAATTGGAAGCATTAATAAAAGAATAGACCAAACTGAGGAAAGAATCTCAGAGTTCAAAGACCACTCCTTTGAATCAATGCAGGCAAATACAAAAAAAGAATTAAAAAATGAACAAAATCTCCAATAAATATGGGATTATGTGAAGAGAACAAACCTATGACCCATTGGCCTTCTTGTAAAAGACAAGACAGCAAAAGTCTTGGAAAATATATTTGAGGCTATTGTCCATGAAAATTTCCTCAACCTTGTTAGAGAGGTTGACAATAAATACAGAAAATTCAGAGAACCCATGTGAGATACTATACAACATGACCATTACTAAGACACATAGTCATCAGATTATCAAGATCAATGCAAAAGAAAAACTCTTAAAGGCAGCTATAAAGAAGGGACAAGTCACTTACAAAGGGAAACCCATCAGGCTAACAGCAGACCTTTTAGCAGAAACCTTATAAGGCAGAAGAGATTGGGGCCCTATAGTAAGCATCCTTAAAGAACAGAAATTCTAACCAAGAATTTCATATCTGGCCAAACTAGGCTTCATAAGTTAAGGAGAAATAAAATCAGACAAGCAAATGCTAAAGGAATTTATTACTACCATACCTGCTTTACAAGAGGTACTTAATGGAGTACTAATTGTGAAAATGAAAGATTGATACCTGCCACCACAAAACTACATGTAAGTACATAGCCCACTGACACTATAAAGCAACTATACAACCAAGTCTACATAACAACCAGCTAACAACACAATGACAGAATCAAATCCTCACATAACAAGATTGATCTTGAATGTAAATTGGCTAAATTCCCATCAAAAACAAGGTTGGATAAAGAAGCAAGACCCAACTATAGGCTGTCTTCAAGAGACCCATCTCGCATGCAACCACACCCATAGTTTCAAAGTAAAGGAATGGGGAAAGATCTGTCAAACCAATAGAAAACAAAAAAATATCAGCGGTTAGTATTCTTATTTCAGATTTTTAAAAAAGTTTAATCTCACAGTGATCAAAAAAGACAAAGAAGGGCATAACATAATGATAAAGGGTTCAATTATACAAGAAGACTGAACTATCATAAATATATGTGTACCCAATATTGGAGCAAACAGATTTGCAAAACAAGCTCTTAGAGACCTATGAAGAAACATACATAACCATACGATAATAGTGGGAGACTTTAATATTCCACTGACAGTGTTAGAGAGATAAGGCAGAAAACTAACAAAGATATTTGGGACAAAAACTCAGTACTTTACCAAAGGGATCTAACAGAAGTCTACAGAATACTCTACCCAAGAACAACAGAATATACATTTTTTTTCATCCACACACAGCACATACTCTAAGATTGAGCACATGCTCAACTATGAAGCAATTCTCAACAAATAAAAAAAAAAACTGAAATCATACCAATCACACTGTCACACCACAGTGCAACAGAAATTGAAATCAATATGAAGAAGGCCTCTCAAAACCATACAATTATAAGAAAATTAACCTGCTCCTGAATGACTTTTGGGTAAAAAATAAAATTAAGGCAAAAATCAAAAAATTCTTTGAAACTAATGAAAACAAAGATACAACATACCAGAATCTGTGGGACACAGCTAAAGCAGTGTTAAGAGGAAGGTTTATAGCAATAAACACCTACATCAAGAAGTTAGAAAGATTGCAAATTAAGTACCTAACATCACATCAAGAAGAACTAGAAAGATAAGACCAAACTAACCCCAAAGGTAGCAGAAGAAAAGAAATAACCAAAATCTGAGATGAACTTAATTAAATTGAGATACAGTAATCCATAAAAAGGATAAATGAAAACAAAAGTTTGTTCTTCAAAACAATAAAGAAGATTGATAGGCCAGTAGCTAGATTAATTTAAAAGAGAGAGAGATTTAAATAGATGCAATCAGAAATGATGACGATGACATTACCATCAACTCCACAAAAATATAAAACAAAAAAACAAACAAAAAAAACCCCTCAAACTATTACAAACACCTCCATGCACACAAACCAGAAAACCTAAAAGAACCGGATAAATTCTTGGAAAAATACAATCTCTCAAGATTAAATAAGGAATAAATTAAAATCCAGAACTGACTAGTAAGTTTCAAAGTTGAATCAGTAATAAAGAAAAAACCTGCCAACTAGAAAAGTCCTGTTCCAGATGGATACACAATCAAATTCTACCAGACATACAAAAAACAACGGGTACAAGTTCTAATTAAATTATTTCAAAAATCAAGAAAAGACTTCCCCCTAACTCACACTATGAGGCCAGCATCATTCTTATACCAAAACCAGGCAAGATACATAACAATAAAAGAAAACTTCAGGCTCATATCCTTGATGAGCATAGAAGCAAAAATTCTTGACAAAATAATGGCAAACCAAATCCAGCAACACATTAAAAAGCTAATCCACCACAATCAAGTAGGCTTTATTCTTGGGATCCAAGGTTGGTTCAACATATGCAAATCAATAAATGTGATTCATCGCATAAGCAAAACTGAAAAGTAAAACCAAATGATCATCTCAATAGATGCAGAAAGGCTTTTGATAAAATTCAACATCCCTTTATGTTAAAAATCCTCCACAACTAGGAATAGGAGGAACATACCTCAAAATAACAAGAGCCATCTGTGACAAATCCACAGCCAGCATCAGACTGAATAAGCAAAAGCTAGAAGCATTCCCCTTGAGAACCGGAACAGGACAAGGATGCTCACTGTCACCACTCTTATTCAGCGTAGTACTGGAAGTCCTAGCTCAAGCAATCAGGCAAGAGAAAGAAACAAAAGTCATCCGAATAGGAAGAGAGAAAGTAACTCTCTCTCTTTATAGACAATATAATTCTATACCTAGAAATCCCCACAGTCTCTGCCCAAAAGCTGCTAGAATTGATAAACAACTCCAGTAAAGTTTTAGAATACAAAATTTACATTAGAAAATCAGCAGCATTTCTATACAGCAGTAATGTCCAGGCTGAGAGCCAAATCAAGAGCACAATACTATGCACAGTAGCCACAAAAGAATAAAATACCTAAAAATACAGCTTACTAGGAAGGTAAAAGATCTCTACAATGAGAATTACAAAACACTGCTGGTAGAAACCAGAGACAACACAAACAAATGGAAAAACATTCCACACTCATGCAGGAAGAATCAATATTGTTAAAATAGCCATACTGCCCAAAGCAATTTACAGATTCAATGCCATTTCTATCAATCTACCAAAATTATTTTTCACATAATTAAACTATTCTGCAGTTAACATAGACCAATAAAGAGCCTAAATAGCCAACACAGGCCTAAGCAAAAAGAAGAAAGGCAGAGACACCAACTGCCCAACTTGAAACTATACTACAAGGCTATCGTAACCAAAACTACATGATACTGGTACAAAAACAGAAACACAGACTAATGTAACAGGTTAGAGAACCTAAAAATAAAGCTGCACATCTACAACCATCTGATCTTCAGCAATGTCAACAATAATACGCAATGGGAAAAGGATTCCCTATTCAATAAATGGTGCCAAGATAACTGATTAGCCAGGCAGAAGATTGCAACAGGACCACGTTCTTTAACCCTATACAAAAATCAACTCAAGATTAATTAAAGACTTAAAAGGAAACTATAAAAATCTTAGAAGAAAACTAGGAAATACCATTACGGATGTAGGCCTTGACAAGGATGACATGATGAAGGCTCAAAGAGCAAGTGCAACAAAACAAAATAGACAAGAGAGACTTAATTAAACTAAAGAACTCCTGCACAACAATAGGAACTATCAATAGTGTAAACAGATAATATGCAAAAGGGGAGAAAGAATTAACAAACTGTATCTGACCAAGGTGTAATATCCAGAATCTATAATGATTTTAAGTCAACAAGCAAAACAAAACAAACAAACCAAAAAATCTCGTTCAAAAATAAACTAAGGACGGCAACAGACACTTTTCAAAAGAAGACATGTCGGGTGCAGTGACTCATCCCTGTAATCCAGCACTTTGGGAGGCCGAGATGGGTGGATAATCAAGTCAGGAGTTTGAGACCAGCCTAGCCAACATGGTGAAAACTTGCCTCTACAAAAAACATAAAAATCAGCCGGGCATGGTGGTGCACACCTGTAATCTCAGCTACTCAGGAGACTGAGGCAGGACAATCACCTGAACCTGGGAGGTGGAGGTTGCAGTGAGGTGAGATTGTGCCATTGCACTCCAGCCTGAGCAACAGAGCAAGACTCCTTCTCAAAAAAAAAAAAAAAAAAAAAAAGCCAACAAGCATATGAAAAAATGCTCCACATCACTAATTATTAGAGAAATGCAAATCAACCACAATGAGATACCATCTCACACCAGTCAGAATGGCTATTACTAAGAAATCAAAAAAACTAAAACTAAAGGTGTTGGCAAGGTTGCAGAGAAAAGGAAATGCTTATACACTGCTGGTGGGAATGTATATTAATTCAACCACTGTAGGAAGCAGTGTGGAGATTTCTCAAAGAACTTATAACTATTATTTAACTCATTACTTAGTATATACCCAAAGGAATATAAATCATTTTACCGAAGAGATACATACATGCGTATGCTCATTGCAGCACTATTTACTAGAAAAGACAGTGAGTCAATCTAGATAATCATCAGTGGTGGACTGGTTAAAGAAAATGTAGCATATATACATTGTGGAATACTACACAGCCATAAAAAATAATGTGCTTTGCAACAACATACCTGTAGCTGGAGGCCATTACCCTATGCAAATCAGTGCAGGAACAGAAAGCCAAATACTACCTGTTCTCATTTATAAGTGGGAGTTAAAGATTGAGTACACATAGACGCAAAGATGGGAAATTAGACACCATGGCCTACTTGAGTGGGGAAGGTGAGAGGAGGGTGAGTGTCAAAAACTACCTATGAAGATTTATGCTCACTATGTGGGTGATGAAATAATTTATAGGCCAAACCCCAGCAACACACAATCTACCCATGTAATAAACCTGCACATGTATCCCCTGAAACTAAAATAAAAGTTGAAAGAGAAATAAAATCATTGGAAAGAGGAAATAAAATAAAATTAAAAATATATATATTAAAAAAATTAACTTTGTCAGCAAAGTGTTAATCTAATGACCAATGAGAATTGTATGTGGCTAAACAAATATAAACAACACAAAATAACTGTAGTGTTTAATTTCGATTTTCTTTAATTTTAGTGTTATAATAATTTATACTTATGGATTTAGATATACGATTAAACGTGCTTGAGAAAATTTATAGATTGCACTATTTTAATTATTTTATTTTTCTTTCTTATAAATTTACTTGTAAAAATGTATTACTCTCCCCAACTTACCATGATACCCAATATAATTAAGACAAGTTGTTGAACTGAAATAAACTTTATAGAAATTGCAAATATAGTTCCTCAAGTAGAATGCCACTGTGTACGCATGCTATACCTAGAAAGGGATATAATCAATGATTTTGTGATTTAACTTTCTTCCAAATCAAGGATATCTAGATAAATTCTCTAAATATTTTAGGACCAGGAGGAAAGATTCATAAAAGACTGGTTAATTGGGCAAGATAATGTTCTCAAATAGAGTTTTGTACTATCTTTGAGGACACTTTTTCCTTTGGAAATTTGTTGTGGTGTGATCATCTTGATAACATAAGCAGGTTGTACTTCTTCTGTTTGGTCTTCAGTACTAAGATTTTAGTACAATACACTCTCCAAACCACTGGCAACTCAATGACAGGGGCTGTGCCTTGCTCTTCTTTATATTCCAGACATGCAGCAGTGCCTGGAATAGGACAGGAACCTAAATTACTTCTGTCTAAATAGCAAGTCCAACAGCTTCTTGCTATTTTTGAATTTATTTGACTGCTGTTTCTCATTTCATCCTACTGACCATTTTAGCAGATGTTCTTGTTTTCTACCTAAAATCTTCCTTTGCTCCCTGGTAACTTTTAATCATGGTCCCAATTTAGTCAGTTCTGCTATAGCATGTGCCCAGGAAAGATGACGGATCTTCATTAATCTAAATGAATCACAGGTGAAATCCATTTTGCTTATCACTGATTGGTTTGAGAATAAACATCTGACTATACCTTGGACAATGAGCTGTGAAACAGACTGAACATCAGCAGTGAGGGCATTGTGTCTGAGAAAGATTTTCTGCAAACAAGAAGAGCCACAAAACTAAAATATTTTATTTTTCACTGAGCATCACCATGTTTGTATGTTACACTTGGAACTGAGGCATCTGAAAGCCACAATCTCACATACTGAAGGTGGCACAGAAGAAATGTTGTAGAACTTTGAATCTTTGCCATTTTTAAGCCATCTAAATAGTCACTTACACAGCTGAACTCCCTAAAATTTCTAAAAAAAAAAAAAGCCTTATGATTTAATCTATTTAAATTTGAATTTTCTTTTCCTTATAGCCTAGCTGAATCTAACCACACAATAAAGGTGTTTAAAATATCTCTTTATTCTTCAGGCTTATATGACATTGGGTTTACCTGCTTCTTGTTATTATGTAGTTGCGGTTTCCTCCTGTGTGTCTAATGGTTTGTTTCTGTGTATCTTAGGTTTTCCTTAAGCTTTTCTTCTTGGTTCCCTTTTTATCTGCCGGCTGTCTTGGTGCTTCCATTCACCTTACAGCTTGACTTATCAACTCTATCTTGATAACTACTCTAGTTATCAAGTAGAGAAGTTTGACTTCTCTACTTAGCTTCAGGCTCAGACTTCTTCTTTGTAAGACACTTTTACTTTGGATTCTTATAGATTTCCTCAAACTCATTAGTTCATGTAAAAACTCATAACCTTGCCAACCCCATGCTGTCTTCTCTTGTCTTAGAGTATAGCCTCCTGAGTACCTTGGTTCAAAAGTTTGCAGTCATCTTTGTTCTCTTCTTTCTCTTTTCAGGTAATGAGCCACCAAATCCTGATATGTTACGTCTGAACTCTCGTCTTAATCTGTCTCTTTTCATTGAAGAAAATGGCTGGTACATCAAATGGGTTTGCAGATTTAGAACATATTTGGGGTAGAAGTGTGATTGTAGCCTGAGATGTGTTTAATTTTCTTGCTTTTCAAATTCATCTCTAATTTTTCTGATTCCTTTTAAGATCCACTATATATAAATTCTGAAATTTCTCTGTAATATGCCTAGATTTAAATTATTTTGGGGGTTATTTTTGGTGCTTGGAATTTGTTGTACATTCTGAATCATAGAATACATATCTTTCCTCAAATTCATATTATTTTTTCTTCCCAAGTGTTATTTACTTATTTATTTTTATTTCTGTAGCTTTAGGAGTAGCAGTGATTTTTGGTTATATGGGTGAATTATATGGTGGTAAAGTTCATGGATGAATTGTATTGTGGTGAAGTCTGGGCTTTTAGTGTACCTGACATGCAAATAGCATACATTGTACCCAGTAGATAATTTTTTTCCTCCTGTCTCTTCTCCTTCTCAATTTCTGAGTCTCCAGTGTCCATTATTACCACTCTCTATGCCTCTGCATACTCATAGATTAGCTTCCACTTGTAAGTGAGAACACCTGGTATTTGAGTTTTTGTGCCTGAGTTACTTCACTAGAGTAATGGCTTCCAGTTCCATTCAAGTTGCTGCAAAATACATTATTTCATTCTTTTTATATGGCTGGGGAGTATTACACAGTACTCATCAGTTGATGGGCACTTAGGTTAATTCTATATCTTTGCAATTGTAAATTATGCTGTGATAAACATATGCATGCAGATACAGTAAGTTCTTTTCCTTTGGGTAAATACCCAGTAGTGGTATTGTTGAATTGAATGGTATATCTAATTTTAGTTATTTTAGAAATCTCCATACTGTTTTCCAAAGAGGTTGTACTAATTTACATCCCTATAACAGCATATAAGCACACCCTTTTTACTACATCTGAACTAAAATCTATTGTGTTTTGATTTTTTAATAATGGCCATTGGTCTGGGGTAAGGTAGTATCTCATCTTTCACTATATACAAACATGTACTCAAGATGGATTAAGATTTAAGTCCAATACCCAAAACCATAGAAATTCTAGAAGAACACTTAGGAAAAACTCTCCTGGACATTGGCCTAGGCAAAGCTTTTATGAATAAGACCCCAAAAGCAAATGCAGCATAAACAAAAACAAAGAATGGGACATATTAAACTGAAGCGCTTCTGTACAGCAAAAGAAACAGTCAGCAGAGTAAACAGGTAACTTACAGGATGGGAGAAAATATTTACAAACTGTACTTCTGGCTAAAGACTAATATCCAGAATTTATAAGAAGCCTGAACAAATCAGCAAGAAAAAAATAATAATTCCATTAAAAAGTGGGCAACAATATGAACCAATATTTATCTGGAACTCTTGACCTCAAGTGATCCACTTGCTTGGCCTCCCAGAGTGCTGGGATTATAGGTGTGAGCCACCATGCCTGAGCGATATTTATCTAAAGAAGTTACATAAATGGCCATATTATACTTTAATATTTGCTCTTCAAATTCTTCTTCCCCTTCATTCTTTGGGTTATTTCCTTTTGGGACAATAAGGCACATGAATTTTTTTTTTATTTCTGCATACTACTGTATGAGTCTTTACTATAGTTTTTTGTTGTTGTTGTTGTTGTTGTTGTTTTTCAGAATTGTATTTTATCTAACTGAAGTAAATTCACAAAAACCTACCACAAATGAAAATGTGGTATAGGGAACCACAATAGCAATAGTTGTACCAGTTTCTGATCTAAGGATTTACACGTATTAACACGTTTTGTCCTCAAAATAACCGTTTGTAGTACTATTATCATCATTCCTACTTTAGAAATAGAGTAACTGTGACACAGAGGGAAGAAATGGCTTGTCTTTAGTCATACAGCTAGTAAGTGAAAGAATGAGAAATTGAAAACAGGTTTCAGAATTATTCTTAAGCACCACATGTAACAGTTGTACATTTCACTATCACATGTGTTACTTTTTCCAGGTTTTCAGATAATTCTTTATAAATTAACAGAAATAACTTAGTAAACAGAATTAACCAGAATTCAATTTTATTCAATTCAAAAAATATAAATTGAATACAGGCAGCTAGCTAATGATCAGCTTTGAAGAGAGCTGATCATTAGCTAGCTATGATCTTTTTAATAAAAAAATTAAAAGTCTGCATCTAAAATGAGAAAAAGAAACATCTCCAGTGTATGTGTATATACACACACATACATATATATGTATATCTTTGACAATGTTTTCTAAAGTTTTGTGCTCTAGTGTCATTAATAGTCAAGAAAGACAAGTACCTACTATCCACCAGTTGTATGATACGACTCAATAAAATATATAATACATTTTAATATTTTTGCATTTAAAATGCAAACATCATTGTGAAGTATAGCCAAAATGTATTTTAAAAATTATCAAAAACATAGGCATTACTAAATCTATTTAGATGGTAACATGATGCTACATTACAGTTTGAAAATGCAAAATCATTTTCCTCCAGGGGGAAGGTAGAATGGGAGTCCTGGTTGACCTTTATATAATTTTTGGAAGATTGAGCACTTCAGCTTTTTCCACTCATGATAAAAGAGGTGGTAAGCTGACAGAAACAATTTCTTTTTATTTACCAGCCATTACAGTTGTAAAATACTGCAGACATGAGCCTAACATAAATCAGTTCTCCCCAGATGAATATGCCTTAAGAGAGGCTTTCTGCCAAGGTTTCTTCACCTTGGCCATATCTCTCTGGAGTACTTTTGATCTGTCTCTGGCAGCCCTTCTGAATTTATTTAGTGTTTAATTCCAAATAATCCTCAATCAGAAGACATAAATGGAGGCTCGATGCTTTAGGGCTGAAAGGAACTTCAGAGATTTTATCAGTTCTGTCATCTGTATCAGGATTCTTTCTGCTATAAGCAACAGAAAACACTGCTCAAACTTGATTAAGCAAATAAGAAATTGATAATCTCTGTAAAGCAATAGTTCAAATATATGTTAAGCTTCAGGTGAGGCTTGATCTAGTGGTTCAAAAAGCTCATGAAGGCAAGCATTACTTTCTATTAGTCTATTCTTTTGTTTATAATATGTGCCTCATTTTTGGAGTCTTTATGGCTCCCATCACAAGAAGATAGCATACACTGTTTAACTTTAGCCCCACATTCTTTCATTGGGCAGTAAAGCCAATATTACCCAGACCATATATTATATTAATTATATATAAACAGAAAATACCCATTATACATTATATATATATCTAAATATATATATACATAAAATAAATGTACATATATAATGTATAATGGGTATTTTCTGTCTGTTCATATAAGAATTTAAGTTTCATAAGACAGACTATTTGCCTCCTTTTAATTGTATATCTGTATATCCCCAGCACCTAGAACAATTCCTAACATACTGGGCAGTCAACAAATATTTGTGGAAGGGAGGGACAGAGAAGTGATAGAGTGTACTAGCAAGAGCACACAGTTTGGACATAAGACAGGCTTGGGTTAAATAGACTCATAGTCAGGTAATATTTTTTGAGCCTTAATTTGTACACTATAAAATGAATATCAGTAATATTGTTTTCCTGGGGAAAAAAGCATTGTAGGAATGACATAAAATAATATAATATATGAAGGTCTGCTCCTATTCCTTAACCTAAATAAGTAACACGTGCCCTTGTTACTGTTGATCATATTGTGTTAGTGCTATTATTTGTTTATCCAACAGATATTATTATTTAGATATCTAATAATGTGTCAGACACAGTGCCAGGCAAATGCAGAAATCAGAAAATTGCCAAATCCCCTCCTTTGGCCCCATAGTAATGGAGCTCCATTCTCTATTCCGGAGTTTTGTTTCCAGGCATAGAATCTTCCAAATAGTGAATCTCAAATCTGGTGTTATAATTCAAGGCCTCAGAGGATTTTTAAAAATACATCGATCCATAGGGATGGAGAGGCCCACTTGGCAATTCTTATGGAGCAAGTCTGGAAGAAAGAAGGGTAGAGGGGTGAAGGTGTATCTTTAGCAGTTTAAGAATTACCTTTTCTTTTTTACTAAAATAACTACTTTTTATAATAAAGTTTTAGAAAACACTACTCTAAAATATTATGGTTGTTTAAAGATTGTACCAGTAAGATATATTTTCACTCCAGCAGTGAATTTTTTAGACAAAAGGCAGGTTTAAAAGAAGAAATCAGTTTTTAAGAAGATAAGTAGAGGTAGCTGGGGGAGATTTTTAAAGTGATTATGGAGTGTGGAAAAACACTCTAAACCTCTCAAATAATATTTGATAAAAGATCACCTTCTTCTGTCTAGCTGTGAGTTAAATATTGAAGCCTTTTCTATTTTGAGGGTTTTTCCGCTAGATTAAAAAGACAGAATCTCCAGTCCCTGTGAACTTGTGCAAAGAGGTTGAAAAGGAGCAAGCCTACCTGTTATGCCAAGTGGGAATCTTTCATCCTTAGGCAATTTGGCTCCGGGGCTGCAGAACACTTCTGGCCCTCCTGGAAAGCTACTGAGAGCAAGAGAACTGAAAGGCACATCTTTGCTTTTCATTTCTTGGACTTGGCACAACTTAGCCTTGGGGCAAAACACATCATAGTCAACTCAGAGATTTTGGCCCTGCTTTTGGTGTCTTCTGAAATTCAGTGTCAAAAGAGATTGAACAGGAATTTTCTACCTTTAGAAAATTTAGAAAACTACCTGGAAGGAAATATCAGCTGATAATTTATTTTTCATTTTAAGAAAAAATTATCTGTCTATCTATCTATCTATCATCTATCTGCCTGTAGATACAAATGTTAAGATGAGTTTTATCTGATGAGGGAAGATAGTAGTTGGGCATTCAGATTCTTTAAAATCAGGAAGGGAGTACTTTATTGACAGAACAAACACCTTTGTGTAGAAAACAATAATCTACCCATCCTCTGTGTATAAAGGAGAATGGGAAGAAACACCAGAAATAAGTATTAAGTTCCCAAGGGGCTAAAGAGATACAAGACTAAAAAGGTCAATGAAGACGATGTAGGTGATGAAATTAGGGAGATCGACCCGAAATGAGATTATAGGTCTAGGAGAAATCCCATAATTTATTTAAAAAAAAAAAAAAGAATTTCTGAAATAGAAATCTGGCTAACACTTAGAAGCGAAAAACCAAATGCTAGAGACAAAGAAAAATCTAATAATCATCTCATTATGTGCAAAGGATTTAATAATGATAAAGAAACTAGATGCCAGATTGCAAAATGGCACATACTCTGGGAGGTTACCACAATGTGGAGCTCCAATAATAGTGTTGTGCTGTATATCCAGAGACAAAATTACAGACCTACCATCTGTTTTAGCAGCAACAAGGATTCATTTGGACATTCCAGTTTACATCCCTACCACACATTTTTCAAGACAAGAGCCTGTGGCTCCCATTTGTTCCTCTAGCCCATATCAAGTTTTACATGAGAATGGAACTCAGTCTCAGGTCATTTATACTGGCTGGGCTAGCGATATTGCATAAAGATAATGACATTTTAGAAAGGGGTTGGCAAATGATTATGCATGATGGGTCTTGACCCATAAGGGCATTGTCTTTGAGAAGTAGATAAATGTCTAGAAAGGAAACTAAAAGCACTGACTTTGGCATTTTATTTGTTGCATGGGTTTAGACCAATGGTTCTCAACTGACTGAGTACCTGTGCTCCTCAAAGCACATTTAACAATGCATAGAGATCTTTTCATTGTCACAACTTGGGGAGGGGGCCACTACTATCATGTCATGTCATGGTATCATGTCATGGTAGAGGCTAGGAATGCAGCTAAACATCCTAGGCTCCTCAACAACAAAGAATTACCTGCCCCAAAATATCAACAGCGTCAAGGCCAAGAATCCTGCTTTAGACAAATACTTCCATTTCCTTGTCTTTTTTGTCCTCTCCTTATATGAGAATAGTATTTTATGTGGTTGATGTAAAGAATCAATAAGATGACATACATACAAGTGCCTGAAAAGTGGTAGGTATTCACTGAATTTGGAATATGATTTTTTTTGAGACAGGGTCTCCCTTTATTGTTCAGGCCAAAGTGCAGTGGCATGATTACAGCTCACTGCAGCCTTGACCTCCCAGGCTGAAGTGATTCTCCTGCCTCAGGCCCCCAAGTAGCTGGGACTAAAGGCATGATCCATCATACCCAGCTAATTTTTTTGAATTTTAGTAGAGATGAGTTCTGGCTATGTTGTCCAGGCTGGTCTGAAACTCATGGGGTCAAGCGATCTGCCCACCTTGGCCTTCCAAATTGTTGGGATTACAGACATAAACCACTATGCCACGGCTGAATATGAATATGTGCATATTTAAAACTATACTTGTCAAATTTTAATGTGATTCTAAGTCTATGAAGCAGTTTAGAATAGGATTTTGAGTTTAAGGAGCTTCACATTTTAAATGATACTAAACTGCATCAGGCAGAAGAAAGGAGTATTCTCACGTATTTTATATAATTATCAGTAAATGACTATTTCCCACTCTGTGGCAGCATGGACTAAAGCTTTGTATAAGAAGTGTTCATCTTTCTCTCACCACCCCCAAAAATATTCCTAAGAAATATGTATGGACAATTTAATGTAAATCAACTTAGGTCATTGAAGAACATCACCTTGTCTTTCACATCCTAATACATGCTACAGAGGTTGGACAGAGGATACAGTATTTTCTAAAAGGTATTTGATTATGGTAGCCCTCTATTTCAATATATCTTTTAACATCTCACATTAAATTATTTGAACATAGTTTGGGAAATGCTGAGGAGAAGAGATAAAGAAAGGGAGGGAAAGAAAGACAGAGGTAAAAAATATATTCATCTCATCTCCAGGCAGCTGTGCAGGAAAGCAGTCTGTGGCATGGCAAGAGTGACACCTTCATGAAGAGAAACCACAATAACAACAGACTTTTGACTCCTGCTTATCAAGCTGTTCTGCAGCAGGGTCTTAAAACAGTGCCTTGTAGCATAAATCATCCCTCAGAAAGATGCTTATCTAACTTCCTCAGTAACAAGAGAGTCTGAGATGTGACCAACTTTATATGTCTAACCCTAAAAACTTATACAGGAATGAATATTTTCTTGAGGGCTGGAGCTGGGATTTACCATCTTCAGTCAACCCCAAGACATTGCTTTGGTTTGTAAGTCCCCCATAAATATTTTCTTTCTGAGAAACTGGATTTGTCAGCCTCTTTCTTTGGCCTCTCAGCTCCCTCTCAGCTTTCATGGGTAGGTTTTTGTATATCTGCTCACCGTAAAACACGGTGAAACGACCAGGTGCAAATGAAATGTTATACCTTTAATCATGGGGGCATAAACGCATGTCATCAAGAGCAGGGAAAGCCACTATCTGGAATAGGAAACAATGAGGAAAGAGAGAACGAGAAAGAAATTTGATCAGGAAAACCTGAGGGAGACAAACACACTTAAGCTGCCCTCACCTTGACTGTATTGAGATAATCAAATGAAATTCAGTGCTGAGAACTGGATTTTGAAACACAACTTAAGTGACTCATCACAGCTATGATACTCTTTTTGTACGTCTTGTGCGCATTCAGCCAGACTACTCTTTCTGGTCATATTCTGGAGTCTATTTCAAAGCCTTGAGTCAGAGAATCTGGAGAAATTGGAGTAAAGGTGAAACTCTTCTGCTGTTTAGTTATTCTCAAACTTGGCTGCAGATTTGCTATAGAATGGAAGTTTGTGTCCTCCTCAAATTCATATATTGATGCCTAATTCCCATGATGATGGTTTTTGGATGTGGGTCCTTTGGGAGGAGATTGGGTCATGAGTAAAGCCCTCATGAATTGAATTAGTGTCCTCTTTAAATCGGACATGAGAGCTCACTTCCTCTTTCTCTCCTCTCAGCCATATGAAGATAGAACAAGAAAACAAACCAAGAATCTTGCCTCACCAGCTACCAGATCTGCCAGCAACTTGAACTTAGACTTCCCAGCCTCCATAATGGTGAGAAATGTTTTTTTAAGCCACCCAGTTCGTGATATATTTGTTTTACCAGCCCAAACTGACTAAGACATCACTGATATCATCTGGGGATATTTAAACACTACTGAAGCTTTTTTCTCTACCCTACCACAACTATCAGAAATTCTAATTTAGTAATTGTGAGGGCAGACTGGACATTCTGACTGTTATATAACCACAAATGATTCTATGGGGAAGCAACCTAGTAAATGTCTAATCTAGAATGCATGAAAGTTAAAAAAAAAAAAAAAAAACTCTCTCTTTTTCTCCCTGTATTTCTCTGTGCTTTCTTGCTCTTGCCTTTTGAAATTTTCTTTTTGTGAGTCATGTTAAGAAACTATTAGGACATCAAAATAAAATAATGGCTAACATTTACTAAATGCCTACTGCTTTTCAATACTTAAATTGTGCTTTTTCTTTATTAGTCAATTTAACTCTTCTAACAACTCTTGAGCGGGTAGTGTGAGGCTCAATGTGAGGATGCACTACCTGCACAAAAAGGTTAACTAACTTAACCAGTTTACTCAGTAAGAGGCAAACCAGTCTTCTCAATTCTGCTCACACAAAAACTAAAGTTGGATACATCAGAACCTGAACTTGACAAGAAAATCTAAAGGTTCCTAATGCTAGATGAACACTAGAGTCTCATGGTAAACTTCTAGAAAGCACCCCTGCTATATTTTAGTGATGATTACTTGATACTAAGCACTTGTCAAAACCCACATAAGTTTATAGCTCAAATACTGAGCTTTAACGTTTGCAAATTTTAAAAAAATAATTCAGGAGGTGAGAGGGTTCCAAGATGGAATGCAGACTGTGACTAAGAAATCTAACTGTATTACAAAGGTATACATAACCTCACTGAAGGAGGCAGAGAAACAAGGTGTTAAGTTTTATTGGAATTGAGTGGACTGAGACCGAAGGCTATAGAAACTGTGCATATGCACTGCACTCTAATTGGTAAAGTTACTTCCTACAAAAGCACAATCTAACAATTCTGAAATCACTATACATGTACATAGGGTTGAACAAGTATGTAATTAAATGGTGAACGATGCCAGATTTCTCACTGTTGGAGTGGGAGGTTATAGATGGGCAAGAGGAACAATGTAGAATGGTCTACGTAGTAATGGATTCTAGTAGGAAACATTAGTATGAATTCAGGTTAATTTTAATGTAGATATGTATGTATTCACCAGTTAATGGTGCCAATGTATATTTTTTAAAATTTATCTTTTTTAATTTTTAATTTTTTAAATTTTACTTTAAACTCTGGGATACCTGTGCAGAATGTGCAGGTTCGTTACATAGGTATACATGTGCCATGGTGGTTTGCTGCACCCATCAACCTATCATCTAGGTTTTAAGCCCGGTATGCATTAGGTATTTGTCTTAATGCTCACCCTCCCATTCCCCCCACCCAGTAGGCCCCAGTGTATGATGTTTGCCTTTCCGTGTCCATGTGTTCTCATCATTCAACTCCCACTTATGAGTGAGAACATGTGGTGTTTGGTTTTCTGTTCCTGTGTTAGTTTGCTGCGAATGATGGTTTCCAGCTTCATCCATGTCCCTGCAAAGGACATGTACTCATTCTTTTTTATGGCTGCATAGTACTCCACGGTGTATATGTGCCACATTTTCTTTATCTGTTTTATCATTGATGGGCAACTGGGTTGGTTCCAAGTCTTTGCTATTGCAAATAGTGCTGCAATAAACATACAAGGTATATTTTCTAGTTCTGTCTACTGACAAGGCTTAGAAGCACCATCAATACCCCCAGAAACAGTGAGTACACCAAGTGCCCAGATACTGGTTTCCAGTACTATTTTCCAATAAAAGGAACCTGGGCTTCTTGGAGAAATAGCTGCTTCTAAGGCTGGGGCAGGGAATATATGTGATGTGCCTGGCTGGGGTTTAAAAAACAAAATGATAGAAGCATATTAAGGGGATACAGGAGCTGACTAAAATACCTGTCAATGGTCAAAGCTGAAACAATTTGATCAGCAAAATAAATAGCTTAACTCTAGAGTGTATTCCAAGGTATAAAGTAACTAATTTTGAGTCCATGTGGGTATAAACCAATGATTGATTATGTACATAAATAAGTGGGGAGAACAGGTAAGTCTCCCAATTAGAATAATTCCAAATAATTTATATAAATATTTCCCCCTCAAGGAGTTGGAATATCACTCTCTTTCTCTTAATTGTGAGCTGCACATAATAACTTTCTTCTAGAAAGTGCAATATAAAAAGAGGAAAGGGTACCTTACAGTGAAGAAATCTGACAAACAACATCAGCTAGGTAGGTGATCACGGTCAACATCAACAATAATGTCATGTTAATGTCATTTATTCCTGATGTGATGTGATGTGATGTGATGTGATGTGATGTGATAAGAATGGCACTTTTTCTCTGTGGTCTTCCTCCTAAAAACCTGTAACCTCAATCTAATCATGAGAAAAGACATCAGGCAAAACCCAACTGAGGGCTATTTTACGTAGTACCTGAGTAGCACTCCTCAAAACTGTCAAGGTCATAAAAACAAGGAAGTTTGAAAAACTGTCATGGCCAAGAGGAGCTTAAGGAAACATGATAATTAAAGGTAATGTGGTATGTGGGATGAGATCCTAGAACAGAAAAAGCACATTAGATAAAAACTAAAAACATCTGAATCAAGTATCGGCTTTAGTTTAATAATAATATATGACTTTTGAATCATTAACTATAAAATGTGTTAATATTACATGGTAATAATAATGGAAATTGGGTGTGGGGTACATAAGGATTCTCTGAACTTTGAAACTTTTTGTAAAGGTATGTTATTCTAAAATTAGAACTTATGTGAAAAACAAACAAAGAAAATAAAACAGAACATCTATCCACTGGAACACCTTCAGAGACTTAGATTTTATTTGTCTGGGGTGAGCAGAGCTTGAGTGCTTTAAAAGAGCCCCAGGCATTTTTAATAAGTATCTAATCAGAATTGACATGCATCCAGTTTGCTAATCCTATGATACAACGTCTGTTGTTTTTATTTTGTTTTGTTTGTTTATTAACAGGCCCTAAAATATTTTTTTTTCAGGCCAGAGATCTGTACTGTTCCCTATAGCTTATTGCTACAATTATCAGCAAAACTATTGTCATTTTGTATGAAAGTTCTGGAGAAGCTGAGCATAAAAGCATTGAGAAAACTCTTGGAAAACATTACTAAATTTAATAGAATGTCTTCATGTGAATTAAAAACAACAAAAAATCATGTAGTCCCCTTATCAACTGACCCTCAAAAGGCCTTGATTGACCCTAATGTGTTTTTTTCCCCCTGCCTGGTACCTTTCATGCCAACATAAAGATACCAGGTTTGTCAAAACAGTGTAGAAATTTTATTCATCGATCAAGTATTCAGGCTCAAAGCACCTTCTTCCCAGAAGTAAAGAGAATGTTAAGGGCCTTTAGGCAGGTAGGTGGAGATGGGGGTTGGGATTCCTTGAAAAAAATGTGTTCTTCCTGGAGGGGTTGAAGAATGTGTAGTCATGTGTTATCTTTTGCACCTGGTGCTTTTTGTACCCAGAATGGTACATTTCTCCCCATTGAGTGGAAATGTTGGTATGAGAATGAGTCTCGCTCTGAGGCAAGAGTTCAGGTGAAGGTAGTGTTTCTGGGCTTAGCTTATCTTGTGGGTAGTTCCTGGTTATTGGCATCTGACTGTTTCTATAGGCAAGCACAGCTGCAAGCCTAAATTCATTTCACAGGTTTTGGGCCTTTCTGAGAGAATCTAAGTTATGCTGTTATAACAGGTGACAGTCACTTAAATTAGCAAAACAAAAAAAGATTTAAAAATTATTAGCTGAAACTATGATTCAGAAGGATAATTCAATCCCCAAAATTATGGTGCTTCAAAGGTGGCAACTGAAATAAAAATGACTGCCTGCTTTCTTATACAAGTTACTTGTGGCTGTTTTTTATATGCAGACATTGGATTCTCATTTCACAGCAGATCCATATTACAGACAACATCTAAAATGACAGAATCATAAACCTTTGAGATTATCCAGTCTAGCGGTTTTCCTCTGTGCCACATATTTCTTGGGAGGCTTCCTTGATGTTTAGGGGAAGATAGAGTGGAATGAGTTCCATGAATCTACTCTGCTTCAATCACAGTTTCAATTTAACCAACTGTTTGTGTATGTGTGTGTGTGTATGCATGTATTAGTCTATTCTTACACTGCTAATAAAGACGTACCCAAGACTGGGTAATTTATAAAGAAAAAGTGGTTTAAATGGACTCAATCTACATGGCTAGGGAAACCTCACAAGTATCACAGAAGGCAAAGGAAGAATGAAGTCACATTTTACATGGAGGCAGGAAAGAGGGCTTGTGTAGGGGAATGCCCATTTAAAGGCCATCAGATCTTCTGAGACTTATTTACTACCAAGACAATAGTATGGGGGAAAAAACCCCCATGATTCAGTTATCTCCACCTGGCCCCACCTTTGATCCATGGGAATTATTACGATTTAAGGTGAGATTTGTGTGGGGACACAGCCAAACCATATCAATGCATGAGTGTATGTGTGTTTCAACATAAGATTACATGTAAACAAAGATTTCTAATGCTAAGAAAAGTTTTAATTCACCAAACTAATTTCGTTTCCTGAATTTACAGAAGAGATACCTGAGGCTCCAAAAGGTGAAGTATGTGTTGTTCTGATGCCCAGTTCTGTATACTGTATACATGTAATGATATCTCACCTTGAACTCAAAAGGAGTATCAATGATGATAGCAAATTTAAACTTTTAAAGGTCTCATATCTTTCTCTAATAAATAGGTGAGCACAGTTTATGAGCTGAAAACCATTCAAATACTATCAATAAGTTCTGTTATTTATATCCTTCTCCCTTCCACCTCAAATACTAGATTATGTACCTCGGAATTTGTTTTAAAGAACAAGTTTTATTATTTTTCATTGACTGTTGATGCCTATTTTAATTAGATGTTGAATCTGTTTAAAATAACACAAACATACATGTCAATCTTCCATATCTGACTATGCTGCTTCAACAGTAAAATGGCCTCTGCCTTCCCAACAGTGCTTAGCAATTGGAAGGTTTTGCCAAGTGTGGGTTATGTTCTTCTCTATAAGAGTGTGAGTTATGTTCTTCTCTATTGGGGAAAGTCTTTTTACCACCACTCCTTTTTTATAGTTACTCAGACCAGGTCTAAACCAATTGGTTTTCACTTTGGAGTAGCAAAATTATCAGAATATATTGCAGCAAACTCTGGGCAAATGGCATGTTAGAAAGATTACCTATTCAACACAATAAAATTTGAAGCAAATCAACTTCAATGAAATGAGTCAACTCCTTCTACTCAAGGGTGCCCTTGGGAATAACTTTTAACAAACCTACCAATGTGCAAAGAGCTTTGCCTGTCAGGTGGAATGCTTCGAAAAGCTTTATTGCTTGAAAAACCCTCAACTACACAAACATGACCATGTTTTTATTATTACCAGTTTCTTGATATGGCTGAGGAGAGAAAACACTACTGTATTTTTTTTAAACCTATAACAAGATAGAAGTAGCAGATAGAATATGACCCTGAGGTGACTTAACTATATAACTCTTACAAAAGTTCTCAAGACTAAATTACCTATAGTCTTTGACTCAGCATTTTACAAGCTAATACTAGAACATCTACTTAGACATTATTAAAAACCCTTGAGAGAACTATAATCATGTTTCTGGAAATTTTTGAAAGAATATAAAATGTCTACAAAGAAAAATACTGGGCACTGTAAGTACATTTTGTTGAAAATAACATTTAATTTTACTTAAAAGGAGTTGAATTTTAGCTTAGAAGTAAAAATTAGTGAGAGAGTCCAGAGAAACAGCAAGGCTTCACTGATTAGGAACTGAATGCTCACATACATGGATTTTCTAGCTAACTGAAACTTACTCCTTCATATATTACTTTTTTTCTGTAAACACGAATAATTTTTAAGTACATATGCATACTTTCCTGTGCAATTACATCATTAGTATGATTAGCATTTGTTTTTTGAGGGCAACCTTCACAGTGTCTGGGTTCAAATTCCAGCTCTGTAAAACGCTAACTCTGTAATCTTGGGCAAGTTATTTAACTTTTCTGAGCCTTGGAGTCCTCATATATAAAATGAAAATGATTATAGTATATATTCCACTAATTTGTTGCAAAGATTAGAATAAAATTGCCCATGCAAATCACTTAGTTTCTGGTATCGAGTATAAAAGAAACAGTAAATATTAGATATATTTGGAGTTGCTGTTTTTATGGTAATGATTTAGTACACAGCCCTATCTTATCCTGGCCAAACTGTCTATGATTTCTCTTCTTGCATTTTTCATCATCCACTGATTCACCTTTCTTCCTCAAATCCTTTCAGTCTCTGCTTATAATCTGTCATGGATTGGAAAACCAGATAAAACAGTTTACAGAGTATAACAAACTTTTGAGGAGCTAATCAACCCTAAGTAAAAGAGTTAAAGCTGTGACTGTAACATAGGAATTGGAATTAAGGGTAACTTTTTGGATCTGAGTCTATTTTTACATTCAGAATTTTGGAATTTGTTATAGCAGTTTCTGGAAATCTGATTTATTGTTAAATGCAGTAAAAGTATGCACATACAACTATATTGTTTATTATTATGTATAACCTGTGCATTTTGTTTTGGCAATACCAACTTTTCATTTTATTTTAAGATATAATAATTATATAATTATAGCTTTAAGACAACTCCCATATATAGAATTATTATTTTTATATGTCTAAAGTATATTACAAATAGAGTTTATTTTCTTTGGCAAATAATATTTCAACAGCTTGTAAAATAACTTGACCAAAGAGAAGAAAGGTTTTCTACTAATCTCACCATTTTAACATATGGATTATTTCCAGTTTTGTGCATTCCCTTCTAATTCTTATGCCTAAGCAAACAAACTCTTATATCATTTTGATCAAAGAACACAATTTTTGAAAGACTAAGGACATTATGCTTTTCTTACTATAGGTCTGAAAACCTTTAACCTGGACATAATATATCTGAAAGTAAAGAATTCTTCTCAACCATGAACTCAATACTTAGCCAGCAAGGAAACAAAAGATGTCCCTTCCCAGTAGATTTATTAGTCAGTTTCAGACAGTGAACAAAGAGGAAGAAGTAAGGAAGACATATTTTACAGATGATGGTAATAAATATTTCAGATGAAATCCTCTTCAGATATTTTCCTTCTCAACCATTCTACTTAATGCATATTTTAATAAGATATTGACACCTATTATTGAATTAAAGACCACAAAATCATTTTTTTCTTGAAGTTTTTTACATCACATTGCATTTAACCAAACATGGAAATAAGATTCTGAAAGGTGATAATAATCAATTAGCACCCATACACACATGGATTGGAACACTGGAAGTTTAAATTATGTCAATAATTTCTTTTTAAAATTTTAAAGGATGTTCCTATGGTCAAAAATGAGTTTTTGATTATTTTTATAGTTTTATTTTATTATGTCTTACTTATTTGTAATAATAGTTTATTTTTACTGAGTTGGGAATAGGTTTGGCTTGAGTGATTATGTTCAGTAATGTTATTTCTGAAATACTGGATGTTTTAGACTGAGAAAATCCTGAATTAGAACTTCTCATATGTGTGTAAAATGGAAAGAGGATGGAGCATACTACTATTTTAGTTTAGGGATGGAAGAAGACTTGTTTCTCTTTGAATCCTGGTGTTTTTCTAATTGTTCATCATTAAATGGAACAAAGACAAAATAACTATGTTAAAACCATTAATAATTTAGAGAGTTCTTATGAAAAGGGTGATTCATATTATAATCGCCCATGTCTAAAAAGAAAACTATTAAAAAACTTCACAAATTGTTTCATCTATATTTGGAATCTCATTTGCTTTGGTATACCCACATGGTTGTACTATTTGAGTAGCTAATACAAATCAATATGATCTGTAATTGGACAAATTATTAATGATCCTACTGTGAGAGTTCCATGAGCCCTATAATGACCCTGAAGAGTTTGGGCCTGAGAAATGCTTGCTTTTGTTCTGGGGTCTGGGAAACACATGTCAGAGTTTTGCTCCTACCCTTTCCTCTTCATTTCTTGTCTTCCCATGTCTCCCTATTGGCTTTGATTTTTCTGACTTTGACATTGCTACATGATCTTGACCATCTTAGTTCCTGATGGGTCTTTATTTAGTAATTTTACCTTTCTGTTTTTGACCCTGAATTGGTCCCGAGTCAACCAATAGTCACTGTTCAGAGAGAAAAGCTGCAACCCCTCTCTCTAGCAAATTTCTTTTTTAAATTGTCCATAAATCTATTTGCTTCAATGGATAATAAATGGTTTAAAATCTACTTGTATCCCTGAAGCTAATATCAATGATTCTCTAGCTCAGCTGAAATGACTTTCTGGTTCACCACAATAAATCCATTAAGCAGGCATATTTCAGGTCACAAGGTTCTGATAAAGTGAGACCATGATGAAAATGTAGTAAGACCTGAATTGTTCAGACTCTCGAACCAACCATAAATATAAAATAGCTGCTTTTCACAGCTCCCTATCCTCTACCTTTCCATATTGAAATTGACAGCTGCTATACAATCTGCAAATGAAAGAACCTATATTTGATAACATTTCTCCTTTGGCACTTGGAGAAAAAAAAAAAAAGACTCCATTATGCAGCATTTTTGGTTTGACTCTTACATAGGCTAGTTTGATTCTTATTTCTAGGTCACTCTGCATCATCTCATCTCAACCTTGACTTGGTAATTACTAAAGGAATCAAACTACAAGGCTCTTATTTCCCTCATATGTTATTGTACAAGTAGTGGTTGGCAGTAGTGGTATCAGTCCAGCTAACTCATGATTTGTTTGCCTCCTATGGAAACCAGTAATGCAATAAAACCTTAGTAATAAAGATACTGCTGAATTTTATTTTGTTGGCACTATTTAGTCATTGCTTGTGTTTTGCCTCAAGTTCTCTGCCTACCACTTCCCTGTTTTCTTCATGACAAGATGACTTTTCAACCATTTATTGTATGAATGGATGATGGAGATTCATAGAATGATAAGAAAGACAAAAGACATGGCTAAAATCCACAGAATAAATGAAATCACTGTTGCACCATATAAATGAACTCTGTTTATTTAGCGTTAGTGACCAGGTAGGTAGGAGGAACACAGAGGAGGTCACAACGGGAAATAATTCAGTAAAAACCTGACATCATATTCATTTTTGTGGCTCAGTAGTATTCCATTGTGCATATACATTTTCTTTACTCATTTATCTGCTGATGGACATTCAGGCTATTTCCATATCTTAGCTATTGTGAATAGGGGTGCTATAAACATGGGGGTGCAGGTATCCCTTTGATATACTAATATCCTTTTCTTTGGATAAACACCCACTTAAGGGACTGCTAGATAGTATGATAGTTCTATTTTTAGTTTTTAAAGAAATTTCCTTACTGTTTTTAATCATGGCTGTACTAATTTACATCCCCATCAACAGTTATAAGGAATCATCATTTTCCTCCACATCCTCACCAGCATTCGGGTTTTTTGTCTTTTTGATAACAGCCATTCTCATTCAACATGGATGAGCCTGGAGGACATTATGTTAAACAAAGTTAAGTCAGGCACAGAAAGATAAATATTACATGTTCTCACTTATATGTGAAAGTTAAGAAAGAAATTTTGAGCTCATGGAAGTAGAGAGAATTGTGGGTATTAGAGGCTGGGAAAAGCCCAGGGTGGGTAGGACAGGGAGAGGTTGGTTCACAGATAGAAAGTTACTGCTAGGTAGGACGAATGAGTTCTGGTGTTCTGCAGCACTGTAGGGCAGATATGGCTAACTATAATTTATTGTATATTTTCAAAAAGAAAAGTGGATTTTGAATATTCACAACATGAATAAATGGTAAATGCTTGAAGGTGATAAATATACTAATTACTCTGATTTGATCATTATGCCTTGTTTACATGTATCAAACATTGCTCTGTATCTCCTAAATATGTCCAATTATTACATGTTAACTGAAAATAAAAGGGAAAAATAACCGACATAGCAAACTACCAGCACAGGCGGTAGGAAAGCAAACCGTGGAGGCTAGCATTGGAGGATGGGCTTGTATTTAGTTTGAGCCATGACAACATTGCAGGATAACCTGGACTCTTTGAACACAGTGTCAAGATAGGATTTTAGACATGAAATAAAATAAGAAAAAATGTCATGTAGAAGAATGATTATAAAAATAGACACCATTATTTCTGCCTTCCTGTATCCATGCTGTGTTCAATGTGAGTCTTCATTTCTCTCATTGAGAAGTGGAGTGTTTATTTCCATCTGTTAAATCTGGGCTGGCCTCAGGGCTTGTGACTTGCTTCAGCCAGCAGAATATCACCAAAGTGATACTGGGCTGGTTCCAAGCCTAACCATCAAAAGAGCTTGCCTACTTTTTTCTGCTCTTTTGAAACCCTTCCTGCTGCCGGGTGAACAAGCTCAGGGAAGTTGGCTGGAGAGCAAGGGACTCTATGGGGACAAGGAAAGTCATACTTTCTGAAGCTGTCCAGCCCATCCTTAGCTGATCATATATGCATGCCTAAATCTAACCAAGACTAGCAGGACTTCCTATTCCAAATTATCAATTGGTAGAATTGCATACTTAATAAATGATACTGATTTGGGCCACTAAATGTGGAGAATGTTTATTATGTGTCAATAGCCAACAGCTACGACTCCATTTACTGGAATAAATTTTTCAGAATTTATATTCTGTGTTAGAACGGTAGATCCTGACCACTGGAAGACAAGTCCATTCAACATCAGCTATAAAACCAAATTAATACTGAACCATAAGATTTTAATTCAGTCGTCCATTTCTTTTTCCAGAGTATCAGGCTAGTGCAAGAATTTAGAATGGGCTAAACAGCCATAAGTCTAGACTCCAGAGTATGGAAGAAATTATGGAGATTGTTACTTTAAGAAATATTTTGAGAAAACCAAGTCAAATTAAATTATCTTTACTTATTAAACACTATGCACAAATAAGGAAAGGTGACCCACAAGAAGACAAATGGTTGGTCTTTTCTTCAAGATTTTAAATACTAGGTAAGAATTTTGCTAATCAGGCTGGGTGCGGTGGCTCATACCTGTAATCCCAGCACTTTGGGAGGCTGAGGCAGTTGGATCATGAGGTCAGAAGATTAAGACTATCCTGGCTAACACAGTGAAACCCCATCTCTACTAAAAAAAAAAAAAATACAAAAAAAAAAACAACAAAAAAAACTGGGCATGGTGGCACACACCTATAATCCCAGCTACTTGGGAGGCTGGGCAAGAGAATCGCTTGAACCCTGGAGGCAGAGGTTGTGGTAAGCCAAGATCGTGCCACTGCACTCCAGCCTGGGCAACAGAGCCAGATTCTGTCTCAAAAAACAAAAACAAAAAAAGAATTTTGGTAATCAAAAATTGTTAGAAAACAAAAGATAAAAAGTGTTGGCAACAGTTGTCAGGAATGTAAAATGCTATAGCCACTATGGAAAACACTATGGAGGTTCCTCAAAAAACTGTAGAGAATTACCATAAGATCCAACAATCCAACTTTTGGATATGTAACCAAGGAGAGTGAAATCAGGATGTCAAAGAGGTATCTACAATCCCCATTTTTATTGAATCATTATTCACAATAGGCAATATGTAAAAACAACCTAAATGACCATCGACAGATGAATGAATAAAGAGAATGTTGTATGTACATACAATGGAATATTGTTCAACCTTAGAAATTAGGAAATCCTGTCATATGCAGCAACATGCATGAACCTGAAGGACATTTTGTTAAGGAAATAAGCCAGGCACAGAAAGATAAATATTGCATGATTTCAGTTACATGAAATTTCTAAAATAGTCAACCTCATAGAAACAGACCATAGAAAGTATGATTACCAGGGCCCGGGGATGGGGGAAGTGGGAAGTTGCTATTCAATGGGTTTGTAGTTTCAGTTATGCAGGATGAAAAAATTCTAGCGATCTGTTGCACAACATTGTGCCTATAGTTAACAATGCTGTATTGTGAACCTAAAACTTTGTTAAGCGGATCAATTTCCTATTAAGTGTGCTTACCAAAAAACAAAAAAATTGCAAAAGATGATCAATGTAAACTCATATAATTTTCAGCTGATGTTTCCCACACTGACATAGATTTATACCCAGCCCTCTTCATCCATTGGTTCTGACTTTGTGGATTCAGTCAGTTGAGGATAAAAAAATAGTAGAAAAAAAAATCCAATAAAAATAACATTACAGCAATGAAAAATAATGCAAATAAAATACAGTATAACTATATATATATATATTTTTTTTTTTTTTTTTTTTTTTAGATGAAGTCTCGCTCTGTCACCAGTCTGGAGTACAATGGCTTGATCTCGGCTCACTGCAACCTCCGACTCCCTGGTTCAAGCGATTCTCCTGCCCCAGCCTCCTGAGTAGCTGGGATTACAGGCACATGCCACCACACCCAGCTAATTTTTGTATTTTTAGTAGAGATGGGGTTTCACCATGTTGACCAGGATAGTCTTGATCTCCTGACCTCATGATCTGCCCACCTTGGCCTCCCAGAGTACTGGGATTACAGGCATGAGGGACTGCACATGGCCCAGTATAGCTATTTACATAAGCATTTGTATTGTGATAGGTATTGTATCAGTTTGTTCTCACACTGCTCTACAGAAATACCTGAGACTGGGTAGTTTATAAAGAAAAGAGGTTTAATTGGCTCACCATTTTGAAGGCTATACAGGAAGCATGATTGGACAGGTCTCAGGAAACTTGAAATCATGGTGGAAGTGAATGTGAAACAGGCATACCTTACATGGCCAGAACAGGAGGAAAAGAGTGGGGAGAGAGATCAAACAACCAGATCTCATGAAAACTCACTATCATGAGAACAACACCCAGGAAATAATCCATCCCCATGATCTAATCAACTTCCACCAAGTCCCACCTCCAGAATTGGGTATTAAATTTCAACATGAGATTTGAGTGAGAAGACAAACCCAAATGGTATTAGGTATTAAAAGTAATCTAGAGATAATTTAAAGTGTATAGAAAAGATTGTTTAATCTTTGTATAGTATTTGCATGTAACCCTTGGATATAGGTTTACATCCATTTTATATCAGGGACTTGAGCCTCCTTGGATTTTGATAACTTTGGAGGTCCTAGAACCAATTCCCCAAGGATACAAAGGGACAACTATATAAGAGTTAAAAGTTGGACCTACTTCACCATAAAATTTCGGAAGAGAAAATAATCATAAAGATAATGTAGTACATTCTATCATTTTGTAAATGTTAAAAATGGTTCTAGTGAAGTCCTATGAATATTAGATGGCAAATTTGCTCTAACCTTTACTTATTTCTCCTCATCTGTTTTTTTGCCTACATACTCTAATGATTTTTTCAAAAGTTAAATTAGTAGAGAACATTTGCCTCTAGGCCAAAGTAAAAACAGATATGGATTTGCAAAAATTATCTACCTTAAAATTTCTTCCCTTTCTTCCTCAAGCACTATCATTATTGCTATTCTGATAGCATATTCCATTCCTAAGGAATTTTTCTCTTACAGTATTTTTAAGATCCTCATTATTGCCTAATTAGTAAGAAAACTCTGACTTAGTTTAGTCTTGGGAAGAATCAACTAGGTAGAAATGTCATCACAATTTTTATTTCCAACCTAAAGAAGAGAAAGCTAATGGAGCAATTCAATAGTGTTCCTCCAGATTTTGAAGAGTTCATACATCTGCAGTATGAACTATTGATTTCCTTCTTTTTATGTGTGTACAGAAACACAGTCTTAGGCACAATGGGGACATGGGAAATAGAGGATTTACTCCATGCTCTCTGGTAACTTGCAAGCCAATTGCTTATGAAATAAAGACATAAACACAGGGAAAATGTTATATTATGACATGTGTATATGGAAAAAAGTAGTAATACAACAGCATATTTATGAATGGACAGTCTACAGACAACATATGCAATAAGATTTCAAACAATATGGGATTGATAACACCTACAGTCCTGTTAGAAAATAAAAAGTAATTAAGCTTCAAGAATAGAGAGGAATTATGATTAAGGAATGAGGAATAGAATGCCATTACAGGTGAAGGGAAGTGCATGCAAAATTTTATCAGGCCCTGCGGAATATTCAATGAGACAGTAGGGATACCTGCTTGATTAAAACAGTATAAGGAGAAATGAAGTCAAATTAGCAATAACAAACAAGATTATGAGATCATTTCTATGCCAGCATGAAGATTAGAACATTAGTCTATACACAAACTGAACCTGTATTCAATAAACAAACTTAACCTGACCAAATGAATACTGTAAACCAAATTAATGCAGTCGTTGACAGACTAATCCTTTTTTACCACTTTTAATACACTCCAAGCTTCACTAATAGTTCAACCACTAACTATGTTAAATGGTGGCATTGTTTGTACTACCCTCATCAAACCTAATCAGACTAGGTATACTAACCCCATAGGAGAATCATGGCACTAAAGGTAAGGGGCATATAGTGTATGTAGTCTAGCCATTGCATTGCCCAGGCTGGACCACTGTGCTTGCCATGAGAGGGAAAATATCCTTATTTCTAAAAGGTCCCTGGTAAAATAGCTTTAATTTGGCTAAGTTATCAGCTTTGTCAGCTTAGGAAAGTGGAGATGTCATTGTAGACATTTTGAATCTTTCATTGGCACTTCTACATATTACACTGATTTATCAGTTCTCTTTTCTTTATAAATATAAAGTACCTAGCATAGCTATGGAACAAAGGAAAGACTCACAAACTGTGGAAACAATACATGAATGAATGAATTCTGTTCATGAGCTTTAAGAAAACAGCTCTGAGTATTAACAGTGGATCAAATATAGGCTTCTTGATGCAGGCATGGTATAGATTTCTACTTCTGTATTGTCCCAGGAACACAGCACATTCCTGGAGAGACCATCTGATACTTGTCAGGTAAACATGCTCAGTGATCATGGCATGTTAAAACGAAAGGAACATGCAATTCTGATCTTTTCATTAAAAGCTTCAAAAATAATATTACTTACAGGAGCATTGTTACACATTTGATTGATCCGAGTAAATTCCTATTATTACATCAATACTGAAGACACTGTCTGGTTTATCACAGATATTTATCTTCTAACAATCTGTCTTAACTCTTAGAGACTCTCTGCATTAATTCATAAAAGCATAGAAACAACTTACTGAAAAAATGCAGTTTTTTATTATGGGGAAGCCAAAGAAGCCCAGTATTTTGTTTATGGTTGGCTGTCCCAACAGTCTCTTCACTCTGGGTTCTGCACTGCTTATTGCTCTCTCTAGAATAATGATTCCAATGTTCGTGGTAATTTAAAGTCACTAGTGACTCTCAGTCTCTGAGACTGCTCGGGGCAGCTAGCCGAGCCATTGTGTCACATTATGTTTTAACATTGTGTCCCACAAAACTGAGGCCCCAGCCTACAACAAGTAACAGTGCCACACTGGGTTCACTGTGCACCTGGCTGTTAATATTGATGTGATCTGAGAAGAGCTTTCAAACGATACAAACAAAGCCTTTCCTGGAAGCACTTCATGTCTACTGCAATGATTAGAGAATTATCACCACTGTCTACTTTCTGTCAGATTTTGAAGGCCACATGGCAAGTATGATCTTAGAGTCGGGGGCAGTATAGTAAATACAGTGGCTCAAGAGTTAGACTGTTGTTACAACATGACTCCAAATTATACCAGTTGTGTGATTTGAGCAAATTGTGTACATTTTCATTTATTTTTCTCTATAATAATAATACCAAGCAAATAGGGTTCTGGTGAAGACTACATTAAATGTCTTGTGTATATTAAGCATTAACTAAATGTCAGCCACTTCTGTTTGTGTAATCTAATCTTCAGTTAGAATTAATATGGCTTTAAAGTCAAAGAGAGCCAGGTGCAGTGGCTCACACCTGTAATCCCAGTACTTCTTTGGGAGGCCAAAACAGGAGGATCCCTTGAGACAAGGAGTTCAAGACCAGCCTGGACAACAAAGTGAGACTTCATCTCTACAAAAATTTTTTAAAGTAGCTGAGCACAGCAGCATATACCTGTAGTCCCAGCTACTCAGGAGGCTGAGGTGGGATGGTCGCTTGAGCCAAGAAGGTCAAGGCTGCAATGACTTACGATGGCACCACAGCACTCTAACCTGGGTGATGAAGCAAGACCCTGTCTCTAAAAATAAATAAATTAATTAATAAATAATAAAGTCAGAGACATCCCAGTTAAAATCCTGTTGCTACCTTCAAACTTGATGAGCATGTATTTTTGCCCTGAGAAGCAAAGGCAAAGGTCAGTGTAGATTGATCTGTGTAATGTTACCACCTCTGAATTAGTGTTGCATACATTGCATGGTGCTAGTGTAGGGAATATTTTAGCTAGGCTACTGGGCATGCAAGTAGTGGATATTTATATTCAGAATCTTTTCAGGTTGATCACTGCCTATGTTGTACTGATTATTTCACAATTTGAATATCGTATCAGGGTATTACTATCAAAATACACTTTTGTTGCCTTTGTTGTCATATAGTTAGAAACAGAGATATTCAAAAAATTTTCAAGAAAGAAAAACATTATTCTTATTTATGGGAAACTTCAGAAGCTGCAACAATTCAAAAACCAGCTTTTATCCCTCAAGACACACATGGATTCTGTCAAGGGATTACCGGTATCTCCTTGACACTACCTACTTATCAGGCTGCCCCCTACCTTTTCATTCTTTTTAATTTCCTTTTTTGGCCAAGGATATTTTCTGTTCCCTCTTCTTCCTTGTGCTCTTTTCTTACTATTAATTGTTCTGATTTCTTTGTGTTTCTGGGTTCAAATTCTTCAGAAGATCAGATCAGCAACCTCATATTTTTAGACACTGCTACTCTGTAGATAGCTTATCTTTTATCATATGTTCACCACAGCTCTGTATCCGAGGCCAGGAAATGGCTGCATCACAAGGTACAAAACATGCTCCCCAAGACACGAGGAAGATGAACAGAGTTGTTTTATCTAAAATCTGCTTGGCTGGGGCAAGCATGATGATATCTGTAGGTAAAAGGTAATGTGCAAGGTTGCCACAATTCTCTTTTGTGTGATGTTTGACTAGTTTATTTATGGAATCAGTTCAGTTGGAGAGAATGATTGCTCATTATTTTTGAGGCATGGATATTGGAACTTAGAGAAATTGAACTGGGCACTATGTAAATGGTCTAGTCAAAGGAAATGTATATTTTGGCCACTTTATTTAAAATGCTGTTAAAATTTAATTAAAGGACAACATTTGTCTAAGAATGTACCTTTAAAGACACCGTAGTATAGTATCAATTCTTTTCATGGTATCAATTCTTTTATTTCAAAATAAAATGGATTAAATACACAAACATATATTAGAATATACAAGTCGTTCCCACAGTTTTGAACTCATATATATATTTCCTGATCAAAGAATGTTTTCAACTGTTTGGAAAGAGTAGGCTGCAGTTTTGTAGGATGTTTACAAGATGATTTTTCTTTGACCATTGAAAAGAAAAGCTGCTATAGGCCAGGTGTAGTGGCTCATGACTATAATCCCAGCACTCTGGGAGGCTGAAGCAGGTGGATCACCTGAGGTCAGGAGTTCAAGACCAGCCTGGCCAACATGGTGAAACCCTGTCTCTACTGAAAACATAAAAATTAGTTGGGTGTGGTGGCATGTGCCTGTAGTCCCAGCTACTAGGGAGGCTGAGGCATGAGAATTGCTTGAACCAGGAAGCAGAGGTTGAGGTGAGCCGAAATTGTGCCACTGCACTCCAGCCTGGGTGACAGAGCAAGACTCTGTCTCAATTAAAAAAAAAAAAAGAAAGAAAGAAAAATGCTGCTATAGTCATATGCTAAAACACTATGAAAAAATTAGTAGTTTTTAATACTTAACGATGGATGCTAACAAAGAAATATTGCTTAAACCATGGAAGGGCTGAGAATCAATTATTTTATTCCTGTTTAGTTATTTGGGCAAGGCATACTAATTTGTTAACACTTTACCTCTTCATCCTTCTTAGCTTTGAATAAACTCCAGTCCCCAAGAGAGAATGAGAATCACCAGAATCCTAAACTTCACTGTTTGACTTCCCAACATTCATCAATGCACCAAGATAGCCTCTTGCTGTGAGGTTAATAAATGAATAAATAACTACGTATTTTTCAAGTCTGTGAAGTTAACAACATGTAGAATTTTTGCATATATAAAAAAAACTATAACTAAAGCTTAATGCCCCTGAAGCAGCTGGAAGAAAATAATAGGCTCCCATTAACTGTGGCCAATTGCATAGGTCTCGGCCATCACTGGTTCTGTTGTGATGATTTTTTTTTTGTCCTTGTATATAATTTAATTTTCAGTTATTTTAATTATGGTACTTCAGAACATCAATATTTGAGATGAGCTGCTAGTGTCAAGGACTTATTAGAGTTGTGTGAACACTGAATATCTGAGACAGGTCTCAATTATTTTAGAATGTTTATTTTGCCAAGGTTGAGGATGTGCACCTGTGACACAATCTCAGGAGGTCCTAAGGACATATGCTGAAGGTGAACAGAGCACAGCTTGGCATTATACATTTTAGGAGACATGAGACATCAATCAACATATGTAAGATGAACATTGGTTCCATCTGCAAAGGTGGGATGACTTTAAGTGAGGAGGGGGCTTCAGGTTATAGGTAGATATGAGACAAATGGTTGCATTATTCTGAGTTTCTAATTAGTCTCTCCAAAGAAGGCAACCAGAGTGAGCAGAGTCAGGTGACTCTGAACAAAATAGGAGGCTGGTTTGCCCTAAGCTGTTCCCAGCTTGACTTTTCCCTTTAGCTCAGTGATTCTGGGGCCCCAAGATTTATTTTTCTTTCACAGTTGTATCAGACTTCACAGGCAGCCTTGAAAACCATCACAGCTGAGGATAGACAATACCTATTTGTTGCATAGTTTTGTGCTCCACACTCTTATCTACCAAATTATGAATTTTCTTACATATATTCAATTTGAGAAAAACTAAAAATAAAACAAAGTAGTGTTTCAAACTAGTATTGTTTTTACATCTTAAACATAAAGTTTTATGTACTCTCTTTACCTCATCATAAATAGCTTGCCTTATTTAATTTGTACTTGGCATTTTATCTGTTTTATTTCCATGTTTGGATATGTTATTTTAATTTTTAAATTTGCTACTTAAACAAAAAATAATATACAGATTATTCTTAGTCTTTATGTACTGGTTGAAAGATAAGATATATAAGTGCTGTTAAGAGCTTCAAGTAAGGTAGACATCTGGCCTGTGTCGTGGGGATCGCATAATCACTGTGGTGACAGTTTCAGAGAGTAACATGTGTAGGGGTTCCTGGAGTTAGCAAAGACGAGAAGCATGAAGCACAGCCAAATTTTTTTTTTTTCAGACATGAGATATATTTGAAGTTTGAAATAGAGTGAAGACCCATAAATGAGGAACAAGTGAAGATTCTAAGTGTCTGTGCAGAAAATTTAGCATAATTTGTTGAGGATTTGGATAGTATGCCAAAAGACAGATAAAGATTGCAGATAGCTGCGAGATCCCAGGCTTAGGGGATCTCAAACCACAAGCATTAAGCATTTAGTCCTGAACCTATGTGTGTGTGTGTTACAGGACATAACAAATTATTTAAAAAAAATACCACCCTAGATAAATTCTTAGTTCTGTCCTGTCTAGTATCTGGTGCTAGGAGATCAAAGGAGAAGGTTGTGACTTGAGCTTGACTTTGAAGTTAACAGGACTTGTATAGTGTGGCAAATATACCATAAGGGGAGTCCCAGTTGAGTCATACTTGTTGATGATTCCTATTCTTTGAATATGAACAGAACCTGAGACTTGCTTCTAACCCACAGAATATGGAAAAAATGGAATGTCACTCCCTTGAGGTACAGGTTATATATAGATAAAGTAGATAATGATAGAGAGATGATATGGTGTACATATAGATACAGATATAAATATAGACATACATATAGATATATGACTGTGGATAGACTAGGCTGAGATGAGAGACCCTGCCTTGCTGGCTCTGAAGAAGTGAGCTGTCATGCTGTGAGGTGGGCTACAAAGGGACCACATGATAGGGGACTGCAGAAACCTGCAGAAGCTGAGAGTGGCTCCCAGCTAACAACCAGCAAGAAAGCAGAACCTCAGCTCTGCAGCTGCAAGTAACTGAATTCTGCCAACCATCATGTAAGCTTAGAATAGGACCCTGAGCTCCAAAAAGAAACACCACCCAACTGACACCGTGATTGTAGCCTTGTGAGACCTTGATCAAAGGACTCAGCTAAACCATGCCTGGACTTCTGACCCACGAAAACTGTGAGATGATAAATGTGTGTTGTTGTAAGCCACTACGTGTGTTGTAATTTATTATGTAAAAATAGAAAAATAGTATAGATGGCTAGAGAAAAAGATGAGTATATTCTAGATACTCTAGAAGTAGGGAACCAAAGAGCTAAAGTGCAGAGGTCCAAATGAGATTGACATTCTCCTTGGATCCATATATTGAACAAGTATTTCTTTGTTTTTATTTATTATTTTATGTTTGTTTGTTTTTTAAGATGGAGTCTTGCTCTGTCACCCAAACCAGAGTACAGTGGTGCAATTTTGGTTCACTGCAACGTGCAAAGTGCTGGGATTACAAACATGAGCCACCATGCCCGGCCTTTGAACAAGTGTTTCCCGAGTGCTAAAACTTGACCAGGAAACCAATGGGGGAACTGAAGAGAGCTTAAGTAACTTGTGCAAGGTTACAAAATATAATTATGTAAGAATACAAGAATGCTATAGGGGAAAATGGAGTCATGTTTGTGTGACACCCCAGCCCATAGGGTCTCTTGAGTACTTTAGCTGTGTCTTTGAATACGTCTTGTTTTTCTTGTTTCCTTTGCACTGTAGTTTAAATTGTGGGTTAGATCATCCCGAAAGCACTTATTTTCCTTGTGTCCAGAGATGCTTTAGAATAATTTAGGAGTAAATAACTGAAATTATCTTTCTAAAACAAAAGTATACCTTTTCTCTACTTAATTTCTCAGAGTGTACAAAAGAACACTGAACATTGAAAAAGGAAATAAATTCTGAAGAATAATAGACACAGGAGTTGAATCACTGTTTTGATTTTAGATCAGGAACATCTAGGTCTGTAAAATTTTAAGAACTTTGAGCTTTGATCTGACTAAATTTAGGCTATTAAATTATTATGCTTTTCTAGGAATTCCTAAAAACTTCCCTGTATTACAACAGTTGCCTCTGAAATTTTATTCACTTGTAATTTTTGATTTTTTTTTCTGTAGTGTTAGAACTGGAAAAGACATTTGTTCAATTCAATATTTTAAACAAATGAAGATGTATTTGGAAATAAAACCTCTTCTGGAGTGGATCCTGTTGATGCTCTGCCTAAATACCCTCCAGTCTCCTTTCCTCCTTGGCTGCATCCTTCTCCTGGCTAGTGTTTGCTTTTGTTTCTATGTTGCACCTGCATTTCACCTAGGAAGCCTGCCTCGGCAGCTGGAATCCCTTTACCACCTGATGAAGAGTTCTTAGGGGTTTCCTTCCTGCCCAGCTTGGCCTCTTTCTCCAGCAGAGGCTCTTAGTCAAAGAATACTTGAAAGCCCAACTTCCTTGCATGGAGGTGAACAACTCTGAGATTAATTTATAGTCTCAAGATCCCCTGCAGGAATAGACAGGAAAACTCCAGGGAGACATCACCTGAAACCACACCCTTGTGGAGTTTCTTCCAGTTTTCTCTTTTCTGCTTCCCTGTGTCTTACTGGTTCCCTCTGGGGGCACTTCTGGAATAGTTTCTATAATAAATCCCAATCTCAGCCTGCTTCTAGCGAATCAACCTAAGAAGAACACCTTCTTACCTGAATGCTGAAATATAAACTTGGTTATCAATCCAGAACTTCCAGAGTCTTTGGTACAAAACGAGATATTTCAAAATGCACAGGTGTCCTAGATTTTCGTGATTTTAATAACTTTTTTTGGATAATAAAAGTAGCTAATATTGTTAGTTTAGCAAATGCACAAAAATGAAGTGAATTATATTATCTATAGTTTCTATTTATACCTTGGAAAATTTTTCCAAAAACTATGCCTACCCCACCTCCAATCAAGACTACATCTTTGAGTATATACACTATTTTTTTCTAATTAAAATTGTGATTCTAATTAACATATAGAATTACATCCTGCTTTGTTGTACACAGGTGGTTTAGTTATTTACTATTTTTTAGAATAAATATCAAGGCCTTTCACATTGTAAATTATTTTTAAAAGAATAAAAACAATGAAGGAAATGAAGTCAGGATTAAAGCAGAAATTTCTCCTTTCCATTTTCATTTCTCAAACATAACCACTTTATAAGATTGGTGCAGATTGTTCTGGATTTTATATATACACAAACAGACATTTACACACACATACACACAGACACTCAAAGATGTACACATCCAATTCATGTTTATACTCTTATTTATAATGAAACTTGTTTATACTACATATGTCTTTCTTACAATTAGCCTTCTTTAATCTAGGAACTTGATGAACTCCTTCCACATTAAAGCTTGGAGATCCGGTTCAATTTTTGTAAGTAATATGTGAATGCTGTTTTTCCTGATAAACAATACTTCACTTCCTGTTCTTAAGCATTTCTGTATGCATAGGTAAGGACATTTCTTCCATGTGCTAAAATCCTAGAAAGGCATCTAGCGATTAGTAAGAGATGTTTAAATCAATACATAACCAAACACATTTAGAAAATATTAGCCTCTCCTGAATGTGAATCCTTAGTTTCTCACAAATACCTCCTCCCCAATATCCCTGCTTCTCTCAAAATGTCTTGGTATAAATGTGTGTATGTGCAGCGTATGCATCCTCTATCAAAATGTTAGTAGTTACTACCAAATTGCCCCATATTAGTACAAGTTGTACTAATATATAGTCCTGCCAACATTCTATATGAACAGGTATATGAGCCTTTATATTTATAAATAATTCTGTAGTCTGTCTTTAAGTTTTTCATTGTGTTACTTGCCATAGAAGAATTTAACTTTTTTCATTAAACAATTCCAGTATTTAATTTCTTTATCACTTCTGATTTTTATTTTATTCCTGGAGAGGTACACATTCTCCAAATTAATATATATTTTCATCTAATATTTTAAGATATATTTTCTACCTTCTAGTCCTGTATTTATTTGGAATAAATGTGTGTCAAATAAATACATATATGTTAGGGAAGGTATGTTAGGTAGGAATCAAACATTATTTTTCACCACAAATTGGTAACCTATTGTAGCTATCCACTCTACTGAATGGTCCATCCAGTACCTGTTAATTTTGAACTGTAACTTTTTCACATAAGGATATTCATACATGGATATAAATAGATGTATAGATAGATAGATGTGATGATCTTTGGATATCCAACTGTTTATATCTATCCACCTATGTATGTATGTGCATTTTGGGGTTCTGCTGTTTCACTGATCCATCATTTTCACTTCAGAACTGTACTGATATAATTGTTGTAGCTGCATGGCACATTTCCACATACAGTAGAGCAAGATCTCAGTCCTTATTCTGATATTTCAAGAAGGTTAAACTAACCTCATGCGAGAAAAACCTTCCTGTTTCTCTTGTTTTATGAAGTCCCAGATCTCTTGACAACATCTATATTTTGTACCTTGATAATTTCTTTCTAAAAGTAAGATACATTTGGAGATGTTTTGTAAACTCTGGTAGTCATATAAATGTAAATCGTGCATGCCTTACAGGTAGCATGGTGTTTCCTATAAATCTCACTTGTCTTAGGTATAGGAGGGAACAATATAGCTTTTAAATATTGCCTGTAACTATTTGCCTCCTACAACTCCTTTTTTAGTTTATTCACAGAACTCGGGGATAGGTAGTTAAAGAAAATAAAACTTAACCGAGTCACTAGTCAAGGACTTTTAAAAATGGTTTATATTATTTAAATATAATTCCCTACTCTTTCTCAGAGATTGCTCTACCGCAAACATCTCTGCTTATCTGCTAAAGATGGTATCTGGGTAGAAAGGGAGTAGGTGTTTATACTTCTTGCCATTCCTCCCTTACCCTGATCTCCAATGTAATGTCCTTTGACCATCTTGGGGCAATTAGTCCTGCTGGCATTTAGGACTGTGGTTAGCATCTTCTTTTTTTTTTTTTTTAAGACGAGGTCTCACTATGTTGCCCAGGCTGGTCTTGAACTCCTGGGCTCAAGCAGTTCTCCCACCTTGGCCTCCCAAAGTGCTGGGATTACTGCGCCCAGCCTGAATGATGTTTTTGGCAATGAAAATGAAACATAAAACCCAGCAAGGTTTGACGGGGAGGACAAGCTGGTGACCGCAGAGTTACAGTCTGCCCTCAGTTCTGCTTTTTGCTGCAATTTCTTTCTCGCTGTCGCTTCCTGCTGCTGGGCTCCTCCTCCTGTGAAAACTCAGCCCCTCTTCCTCAGGTCCCCCTTGGCAGCAGAACAAGGTCGGCATTTTCAAAAACATCCTTGAGGAGCCCAGTTCCTAAAAGATTATTAATTAGTTAATTAATTTCTTTATTTTTTGAGATAGGGTCTCTGTCTCCCAGTTTTGAGTGCGGTGGCGCAATCTTGGCTCACTGCAACCTCCGCCTCCCAGGTTCAAGCGATTCTCTTGCCTCAGCCTCCTGAGTATCTGGAATTACAGGCACGCATCACCACACCTGCCTAATTTTTGTATTTTTAGTAGAGACGGGGTTTCTCCACATTGGCTGAGCCGGTCTTGAACTCCTGACCTCAGGTGATCCATCCTCCTCGGCCTCCCAAAGTGCTGAGATTACAGGTGTGAGACACTGTGCCCTGCCCTAAAAGATTATTTCAAAACCTGCTGTTATGGGCTGACTTGAGTGCTCTCAAAATTCCTAAGTTGAAGCCCTGACCCCCGGGACCTCAGAATGCGACTGTGCTTGGACACAGGGACTTTCAGGAGGTGACTAAGGTTAAGTGAGGTCAGCGGATGGCCCTACTCCTATCTGACTGGTGTCCTGATGGGGACGTGGACGCCTGCACGGGGAAGGACTCGGGGGAGAACACACCCTCTCCTAGCCAGGGAGAGAGGCATTCCGGGAACCCAGCCCTGCCCACACGTGTATCTCCTCCTCCTGGCTGAGAATTGTGAGGAAGCCTGCTTCTGTCGTTTGAGCCCCAGTCTCTGGTGCTCTGCCGCGCCGTGACTCCCCAGGAGGCATGCATCCCCACCTTCTGCTCTGAACCACCCATCCCTCCAGAGAGAGGATCTGGGCTTCTCTCCCTTTCACTGCCTGTGCTCTGGGAGACCTTCAGAATCCCCAGGCTGTTTCTGGAATAGTCTGGGGTTGTCATTCTTGGTCCTCATGGAACCAGAGGTTTGGAAAATGGGTGAAGTCACAAGGGTTGGGGAAAATCTGGCCCAGCCCCTCTCCAGGCCCTGTGCTTGGTAGTTATTCTTTTATTTATTTATTTTTTTGATGGAGTCTTGCTCTGTTGCCAGGCTGGAGCCCAGTTCCTAAAAATTGATTATTTATTTATTTATGTATTTGTTTGAGACAGGGTCTCTGTCACCCAGGCTGGAGTGGAGTGGTGCAATCTCGGCTCACTGCAACCTCCGCCTCCCGGGTTCAAGCGATTCTCCTGCCTCAGCCTCCCGAGTATCGGGGACTGCAGGCGCACACCACCACATCCAGCTAAATTTCGTACTTTTAGTAGAGACGGGGTTTCACCATGTTGGCCAGGATAGTCTTGATCTCTTGACCTTGTGATCTGCCCGCCTTGGCCTCCCAAAGTGCTGGGATGACAGGCGTGAGACATCAAGCCTGGCCTATTTATTCTTTGATGACTTGGATATGTAACTCTGATTTAAAACATCCACTTAATATACAGCTAATGCTGGGGCCCCAGCTTCACCAGGTGGCCTCCCTCTCCTGGTCCCAGGAGGCCTCATGCCTATCTTGTGCCCCGATGGTCAAGGGCAAAGTTTTTTTTTTTAAGCAAAATTCAAACCTTTCCCTCCTTTCCAGGTCTGGGTCACTTGTGACTCTCCTCACAGGCTGCTTCTGACAGGCCCAGGTCATAGCCAAGGAGAGCTCAGGGGAGCCGTGTTGGGTCTCTCTGAACTCCTGCAATGACGTGACCCCTCCGGTTCTGGCCCTGAACCTCCAGGTCAGACTCAGCCCATACTACTCACAGGGAAGCAGAGCCCGGGGCTGGCCTCCTACCACTCACACGCCCACACACAGGCCAGGGGAGGGGCTTGGGGACAGCTCTGGGAGGGTCCCTGTTTGTGCTGTGGGTATCCAAGGCTGGGTGTGCAGAGTTGAGGCTGCCACAGACCTGAGGGACGCTCTTGTGAGGACGGAAGCTGCAGGGGGAGGTGGCGACAGTCCTGCTGGCTTCCTCCACGCCGCACACTGCTTCCTATGCAGTCGGGGGCGGGCATGCTGTTGCTGTGTGGTGTGTTTCACTGAGATGTGAGCTGGCACGCTTTCTCCACCCAGCTCCATCTGCTGGGTCCCTCCATGTTGTGGCACATGTGGCTCCAGTGCCAGGGGGTCTCTCACTGTGGGCAGCCCTGCATTTTGCCTATCTGCTTCCCAAAATATGGAACCCCAACGACCTCCAACTTGCTGCTGTGACAGGTCACTCTCCTTCATACCCTCATCCTCAGCCTGAATGAGGCTTTCTTTAGAGCGCTACCTGGGGACTGAATGGTAGGGACAGCTCCTGTCTAAGGTGGGTCTGTGGTGAGGTCTCCCTGGCAGTACACTTCTTTTTTTTTTTGAGACAAAGTCTCACTCTGTCGCCCAGGCTGGAGTGCAGTGGCACAGTCTTGGCTCACTGCAACTTCTGCCTCCCAGGTTCAGGCAATTCTCCTGCCTCAGCCGCCTGAGTAGCTGGGATTGTAGGCATGCACCACCACGTCCAGCTAAAATTTGTATTTTTAGTAGAGACGAGGTTTCGCCATGTTGGTCAGGCTGGTCTCAAACTCCTGACCTCGTGATCCACCCCCGGCGGTATACTTTAATCCCGCCAGCGCTGGGCAGGATCTAACCTCCAAACTTTTGCCAGTCTAATGGTATAACATGATACTAATATCATGATACTAATAGCCAGTGTTATTTTGGTTTTGCATTTCCATGGTGAACAATGAGTTTGAGCATCTTCGTTTAAAAGTCCTTTGGGAGTTTGAGACCGGCCTGGGCAACTCAGTAAAATGTTCATCTCTACAAAAAATAAAAAAGATAGAAAAGTAGCTGGGCATGGTGGTGCATGCTTGTGGTCCCAGCTCCTCAGGAGGCTGAGGTGGGAGGATGGCTGGAGCCCGGGGGGTTGAAGCTGCAGTGAGCTGTATGGTGTCAGTGCACTCCAGCCTGGGCAACAGAGTAAGACCTAAATTAGAAACAGAGTGTTTCTAAATTAAAAAGAAAAAACAAAAAAGAAAACTCCGCTGGGTCTCCTCTTGGTATTACTCAGCGCAGGACAGAGGTGTCAGCCCCCATCCTCAGGCGGGAGATGACGCCCAAGAGGAAGGGGCGGGATTGGACAGGGACAGTCCTCACATCATAGCGGGGACAGACCCCTGGGAGGGGAGAGAGGGAAGAAGAGAAATGGGCAGCCAAGAAGCAGATCTGATGGGGCCTGCGGCCACAGCAACAGCGGCTTGGGGCTGAGTGCGCAGCTGCAGGAGCGACAGACAGACCCCTGCACCGCTGGCTCAGTGCTGGAGTGCAAGGCCTCTGTGGCTGTGGCATCCACGCAGCTGGAGAGCACATTCCCTGCGGAAGGAGACTGCAGCGTTCCCACGGCTGCACAGCAGAGAGCTGCAGTTACAGACTGGGACCTCCTGACCTGGGACCACACAGGTGTGTTGCTAGCTCAGTGTGGGGGTCCCGGCTCTCCTCTGAGGCTCTCCTCCTGAGGGTGCCGAGATAGACTCGTTCCCTTACAGCACCTCTGCAGTCATCAGCTCTTCACTTCCGGGGGTGAAGATGGGGAGTCAGTGCCAGGGGCTCACTCCCAAATGACTTGGGGCAGAAGCCAGGACAGAGAACTCTACAAGGGACACTGGTGCACTGAAGAGCAGGTGTGGCTCCGACCAGAAGCATGTGTGCATCTGGCGGGCAGAGGGGGCGTGTGCGCATCTGGAGAGCAGAGGGGGCGTGTGCGCATCTGGAGGGCAGAGGGTGCGTGGGCACGGGTCTGGGCAGGCCTCCCAGGTTGGGAGGAAGGCAGGAGGCAGCTAGCTTGGTGATTAAGAGCTCAGCCTTCAGAGTTTGTTTTCTCAGCTCTATCCCTGATGAGCTTCGTGTCCGTAACTGGCCAGGGGCTGACCCCAGGAGAGCTGGCCCCCAGTTTCCCACATCCTGAGGCCCCAGAGCCAGTTTCCTGGGCCCTGATGATTTCCTGTCATTAAGGAGATGATAGTACATTCCTCAGAGAGGGGCTGTAAATACATGAAACGCAAGGTCTCAGGCACCCAGCATGCGTTCAGGAAGCCTGGCTTGTGATTACCTGGCAGTGCCCTAGTGCCCTAGAGGTAATAGGCCCCTAGTAGCTCTGTGTGCTGTGAGTAGGCTGGCGGGGCTCCCTGTGGAGTGCTTCAGAGCTGGGGCTGAATGGTAATTCCAGAGGGGGATGGGGAGAAGACGGGAGCGAGGGACTGCCGCAAACTGCCCCTTTCCCTCCACCCCGGCCTCTTTCTCAGCGCGCCCTTCCCTTTACCCCTCCCCGGCAGCTGCCCCCACCGCCTTCCCCTGCCCCGAAGCCCCTACACCTGCCATCCGCCCCAGGCGCTCCCATGGTGAACTCTCTCCAGGTGCCACTTATACCCCAGCCCAGCTGCTGTGCTCTCACCGGAGCTCAGGTGCTGGCAGAAGCAGAAGGAATGAGGGTGGAGGGGCCGGCGTCCCCCTGGCCTGAGGACAGGACTGTGGAGGCAGGGGAGAGCTGGCCTGTCCCCAGCTGCCCAGGGCTGGCACATGGTCATGCCTATTACCAAGTGGGCCATTTCTCCCTTCCACCCTTCCAGGCATCTCATCCCCCCACACTGTAGGAGGCAAGGTCTGTGTAAGCCTCTGCTCCCCTGGGAACAAGCCCGTGGGCTCAGTGGCCTCCTGGCCCCTGAACTGGAGCCCACTCCAGGGCTGGCGGGGGCCTGATGGCTGGAGTGAAGCTCCCTCCTTCCCGGCCGTCCCATTCCCCTCATCTCTGGGACAGAAACGGACAACATCTGCCTGAGACCTGGGGTGGAAAAGCGGAGTGAAAGCACCTGATCGCATGGCAAGGGGGCCTGGTGCCCAGGGCCCTCCCTGCAGTTAGTACCCCCAGAGCTGGGGCTGCAGGGACGGCCCAGGGCTCTCAGCCAAAGTCAGAGGGTCACAGCGCAGGGGCGGGTGGTTCCCGGCCGAGTCAGCGCCCACCACAGAGCTCCCCCTTCTGCCTAGAATCAGGGTCCACCCTGACAACCCAGAAAAGGGTCCCTCTGGTGGCGCCTGGCTGGGAGGGGCTTCCCCCACGCCGGGTCCAGGCGCTGGGCTTTGAAGAGCAGGTGGGTTGTGAAGGCAGGAGGAGAAAGGAGAGAGATGGCAAGATGCAGCAGCAGAGTCGGGGGGTGAAAGTCATGTTGGTGCCCATGGTGAAGACCAGTCCCTCCCACCGAGGGAGCTGGGAGGAGCCCACAGGAATTCCCCAGCCCGGCTGCTGGGGCGGGTGTGGCCCTGCAGAAGCTCTGAGAGGCTGGCATGACTCAGCCTCTGCAGAAAGACCAGTCTGGGATTTCCCATCTTGCTTCAAGCAGCCTTTTCCCTGGGACCGTTCTGTCTAGTGCCAACAGCCCTCAGCTGCTCGTGAGCCCCCGCCACCAACCTTCCGAGGGCTAACTCCTAAGGCCCAAGGGCTGGAAAACTCCAAGCACGGCCCCTCCCAGAGTCTGGTTGTGGCTCAGAATGGGCACTGGGGCAGGGTGAGCAGGATTTCCTGGCGAGCTGGGCCCTCTGGCGTCCACCCGAGGGCTGGCCCAGGCGAGGGCCCCCCATGCTGTTCTTCCCCTCGTCCTGCCCTTTCTGAAGTGAACTCTTTGGATGTTGGCCAAATCACATCCAGCAGGGGGAAGGGACGAGGTCCCGGTGGGGGGTCCCAGCCTGGGGTGGCTGTGGCTGGCTGGAGTGTTTCGCGTGGTGATTTGTTGGAGGGATATTGAGCAGAGGGTAAACCACTGTGTCCAGCATTCTGCTCAAAGATGGAAAATTGCAGTTTCCAATTTATATATGTATGTTTGTTCCCATTTCATGGGAACACCAAAAAATGTAAAACTCCCTTATTTACTGCATCTTGGAAACTTTCAGACACCAAAGCTCAGGCTTAGCCTGTATAGCACAAAGGTTGAAAAGGGCGAGGTTTGATTCAGTAGCCTTTCAAAGTCACATCTGTCCATTTCTTTCTCGTGCATGCACTCCCAAGCAGGCACAAACGCCTGTGAGGCTGAGAACCACACCTAACACGAGGGCAACTGCACCACCAGCTTCTTCTCCTTCAACAACAGGCAGCACCAAAAGCAGTGACCTAAGGACCAAGGACAACTGTGTTGAAACTGAGGTCGTGATGTTGGAATAAGAAATGGTATATATAGAATTCCATCTGACTTGAAATCTTCCCTTCCCAGAGCTCCGGATGCTGAGATTAAGAGGTTCCACGTGACACTACCTTTCAGGAAGCAGCCATGACAGGGATTACAGGAATCCAAAATCTTTATCACAATCCTGGCTTGAAATAAGTGGGGTTTCTAATTTTTCCTCCCTGATCCTGCCTGCATCTTGATCCTGAGACCCCTCCCATTCCACCCTCTCCAACAGCAGAGACCCCTCCCATTAGCACTGCTACCTAGACCTGCCCTTGACGTGGGCAAGAAGCTTGGGGAAAAAGACAATTTTTCTATTTGTCTTTTCTTGGCAAAATACACGGGCACACCAGGGGAAGGACAGGAATTCTCTCACCAGCCAGCAGCAGCAACTCAGCAGCTACACACACAGAGGGCAGGGGGCAGGCAGGAGTGACTGGCCTGGAGGAGCCAAGGAAGCCGGGACCCCAGGAGCCCCTGCAGAGGCGGCCTGGCTGGGCGGGTGGTCCCTGTGCTGGGGCCTCCGGATGGAAGGTGTCCCGGAGCCCTGGTTTCATGGCACACCCAGCCCCCCGAGGGAATGAGTCTGGTCCTACATACATTTTTGAAAAGTATTTCTCTAAAAACATTTTTAAAAGAAGTAAGACCTGCCAGGGAAAGGGAGCTGCTGGCTGCCAGATGCCTCTTTCTCATTTTCTCCTAAGACGGGCTTGGCAGGCACACTGCCAGGGAGACGGCAGCCTGGGCTGGTGTGGGGGCTCAGCTTGTAATCCCAGCACTTTCGGAGGCTGAGGCGGGCAGATCACCTGAGGTCGGGTGTTTGAGACCAGCCTGACCAACATGAAGAAACCCCGTCTCTACTAAAAATACAAAATTAGCCGGGCATGGTGGTGGGTGCGTGTAATCCCAGCTACTCAGGAGGCTGAGGCAGGAGCATCACTTGAACCCCGGAGGTGAAGGTTGTGATGAGCTGAGATGGTGCCATTGCCCTCCAGCCTGGGCAGCAAGAGCAAAACTTTTTTTAAAAAAAAAAAAAAAAAAAAAAAAAAGGCCCTGGACTCATGGGGACCATCTTGCCTGCTGGGCCCGGCACCTGTGGGTTGAGCAGCCCCTCAGTGCTGACACTCCAGCACCCATCTGGACAAATCCCTAGTCCTTGATGATGGCCCTGTGAAGGCCCATGAACTGGTGGTTTGTTCCTGGAGCTGGTGCTGGGACAGCAGCTCTGACTTGCTGCTTGGGTGGAGGGCGGCTGAGGGTGTCGGGGCCCGCCAAATGCTCTGATAACACCACTCCACAGGGGTCGTGCCCAGCAAGTTCATGAAACAGGGAGGCCGGCCTGGAGCTGCAGGGGGCTGCCTCCCGAGTCCTAGGATTCTCCCATCATGGGGTGTCTGTGCATCTACACAGGCCCCGACTCCAGAACCTACAGCTCTCCCACGTGCTCCCCCTTCCAGCTCCAAGCTGGTGGGAGGAACGCAAGGCACTGGCCAGGTGAGTGATGTGTCCAGGCTGACTTCGGGGGAAGATGCAGGAACACAGTCCCGCCAGGACACTGAGCTGGTGCCCACCTGACTTGTGCTCCCTGCCACCCTCTCAAGGGTGGGCAGACACTGGCAGTGCAGTCAAGGCGGCTCCACACCCACTTACTGGGTCTGGAGGATGCTGTCCCTGCCTACTTTGGGGACCGCTCGATACTGGCAGTCTCAGCGTGGTCCAGATGTTGACTCCAGGTGTTGACTCAGCCCCGTCCACCCAGTCCCAGGCCACCCCACCCTAGTCCCATGGCTGGACCCCAGGCTGCTACAGTACTGAAGGTGCACTCGGTGGCTCAGAGACCACGTGGGCATGAAAAGGGGCTGTGTGTGCAGCACAAGGACGGTCTCCCTCCTCCGTCCTGGCAGCAGATGGCTTCTCCGGGCAGTGGCTACAGAACACGTGGCCTACCCACGGCAACTGGACTCCGCCTTCTCCAGCAAAGCCCCGGGTGCAGGAAGAGCTTGGGGCAGGGGGCACACAAGGGGGCTGCTGAAAATGCTCCTGGTGAAGCTGAGTAGCTACAGGCCGTCGTGAGGGCCATGGGGGCCATGGAGCTGGTCTGACGGGCTCCCAGGCAGCGTGTGGCTGGCATGGCCTCTCACCCTCCTCACCAGGCATCACTGGGGAGGGCCATCTGAGCCGGGGACACGAAGCGGGGGTCTAGTACGTGAGCCAGTGTGGCAGCTTACATGACGGAATACGATGGTACATCCTGTCCCTGCATTTTTGGCTGATTCTTAAGATGGGACTCAGGCTTCGGGGTTCAGCAGAACTCTGAGCTGTTAGATGTGGCGGTTCCTGAAAGAATTGCATCTCGTGTGCTTGTTTTAAAGTAATTTTCAAAATTTACAAATGATAGACTATACATTTAGGGTTTTTTTTTTTTGAGATGGAAGTTTTGCTCGTTGCCCAGGCTGGAGTGCAATGACGTGATCTCAGCTCACCGCAACCTCCGCCTGCCGGGTTCAAGAGAATCTCCTGCCTCAGCCTCCCGAGTAGCTGGGACTACAGGCACGCGTCACCATGCCTGGCTAATTTTCTATTTTTGGTAGAGACAGCGTTTCTCCATATTGGTCAGGCTGGTTCGAACTCCCAACCCCGGGTGATCTGCCCACCTCAGCCACTGGGCCTGGCCAGGCGTTTTTTAAGGCAGAGTCTCACTGTTGCCCAGGGTGCAGTGGTGTGATCTCTGCTCACTGCAACCTCCACCTCCCAGGTTCAAGCAATTATCTTGCCTCAGCCTCCTGAGTAGCTGAGATTACACCATGCCCAGCTAACTTCTGTATTTTTAATACAGATGGGATTTCGCCATATTGGCAAGGTGAATGGTCTTGAACTCCTGACTTCGAGTGGTCTGCCCACCTTGGCCTCTCCAAATGCTGGGATTACAGGTGTGAGCCACGGCGTGCGGCCTCTGAGCACTTCTGACAGTGGCACTGGCCTGGCCCAGCAGCCTTCCTTTCTGGTGTCTTCCCTAAAGCAACATTCATCATTTCCTGCCACCTGGGGTGGCTGTGAACTGCAGCCCAACCCTGCCTGGGCAGCTCTGACAAAGCGAGCCCTCTTGAGGAACAGGAACCCGGGGTCAGGTGACTACCAAGCCCTACCTCCTTTCACAACAGGCAAGGTTGCTGACCCAGCTCTCCCTTCTCCCGCAGGCAAGGCTCCCAGGCCAGGCAGGCAAAGAATGTCCCCTAGGGCAACAGGATATGCACTTGGAACTACTCATCCATCTTTGTCCTGTGTTCTACCTCATATGCCCACATTTGTCCCAGCCAGTCCTTTGTTCTGGAATAGCTGAGAATGCAGCTGGAAGGACTGGGAGCCAGCTTGCCAGCTTCTATGGAGTGACTCCCAGCTGGCCTGTGGGTTGTGCAGCCCTTGTGCACACAGCTGCTGTGGTCTTTCCCTCCCTGCATGGCACCTCTGGATGGTCACGGGGTCAGCCACGCTCCCAACAATGCGACACATGAAGAGGGGTCAGGGAGAGAGCTGGAGCATGCCTCGGAAGCTTCTTACAGCAAAGAAAGAGGAGTTGGCCAGGACTGTTCCCTGTCATCTCCTGGGGACAATTTCAGGCTAAAGAGTGACCCTACACACTGAATGAACCTGGGGTTGTTGAAACATCTGAAAGGTTTGGGAGAGGAAGCTGCAGCCCCTTGTCATGGGCTTCCGGGTCAGCTGTGCTGCAGGGCAGAGCCGGGCAGGGCTGGAAGGAGGGCTGCCAGGGCCCCAGCATAACCTTGACTTGGACTGTTTCCCATTCAAAGAGAACACTCCTCTTCCAGAGGGTACGGAGCTTCGTCTGAAGAGTGGATGCCTCAGACATTTACAACTGTGACAGCAGTTGGTGGCTGTGCCAGGATACTATGGAGGACTAAAAAAACCACGAACTTTAAAAAACCGACTTCTTTGAACAGTCTTGCACACACCCAGGCACACCTTGCGCCTACATCACCCACCTGAAAAATATGGTAAGATGACTGAAGAAACACACTATTTCTTTGAAAAACTTTTATTTCACGTAAAACAGACCCATATCCTTGTGGGTCAGATGTTACCACCTTAAAAAAAAAATTTTTTTTTTAACTCTTTCTGTCCCACTGAAAAATTTCTTCTCTTTTGAAAGGGTTAAGAAGAGTGTATCATTGCTGGTATCGGCCAGAGGATGGCCGCTGAGGGAAAGGCCCGAAGGCAGCATCTGAATGGGCCTGGAAGCCCCCAGGGTGTGGCATCCTGAAGCCCAGGGGCGGAAGCGCCTCCTGCCTGCCCTCCAGGGAAGCTGCATGTGGACCTCCACGGACAGCCTCCAGGTTATTCAGCCTCGAGCCTGGGATTCTGTGTGTGTGATATATGTTTATCCATCCTGCTTCCCTGACTTCAAGAGAAGACTGAACTCTCAGGAAGAAGACCTGCCTGCAGCTGCACGCATTCTCACGGTTTGAAAACACTTCATGCAGTAAGTCACCAGAGTACTAAAGCCAACTGCAAACTAGTGGTTACAAAATGAGAGCTTTAAAAAAGTGCTCTGCAAGAGCCGACGTCCTCGCATTCAGGAGCGGAAGGCTGGGTGATGCTGTGCAGGCCTGCGGCTCTGCGGTGCCTCTGCGAAGGCTTGGGTCCGCTTTCTAGACTGCAGGCCGTCGTGTGTGCTGCGGAGAATGCCAGTGTTAAGGCTGATCGGGACCAGAAGGTGACACTGGGCTCTCCCGCTACATCAGGCCACTTACAGATCCCTAGGCCACACTCCTTCCGAGCCACTTTGCAGATGGCTTCCCTGTGGGGGGGTCAGCAGGAGCCACAAGGGCTGAGGGTGCCTCTGCCGGGATGGGGCCGGTTTTGTGGCATTCGAGAGGAGGCGTCCAGGAAACACCACGCAGGCAGTGAAGGTCCTTCCCCACGTCCAATTTTATGGGAAGACTTGGTTTGAAGATGGAATCTAGAACCCTTTTCTCTCTGTTTTTAAGTAAAGAGAAAGGGAAAGGGAGACCTTTGCCTCACGTGAGAACAGGAAGTGGAGTCAGAGCTGTGGCCACTAGTAGCGCACCTCCTGGACGTGCACAGGAGAAAGACGCTGCTTCTGCACAGACGAGGAGGAGATGGGTTCTTTGCTCCTCTGCAGTTCGGGATGAATGTTGAAGTTGAGGCACAATGGTTCCCATGGAAAGCCCAAGGTCAGCATGGCCCCTTGGCCTGCTGTCGCAGGATGCCTTGGAGGGGCCATGCCCCTACCCCTGCTGGCCCCAGCCCATGGGAGGTGGCAGGCAGCTGGAGTGCCCCTTGCAGGTGGGTCTGGCCCGGTGGCTCCTTCCTGGACTATGTGCTAACTGCTTGGATGGACAAGCACCCCACCCCCGATTATCTCAGTGGCTTGATGAGCTGTACAGAGCCAGGCTGGGGTAGAACCGTAGGAACGGTTTGGCTATAGGAGCTAGTGATTTGGGGCTCACCACCCTTTATGGCCCCATGAAGATCTGGCACAAGGCAGGTGCCCGTCCCCCCGCAAAAGGGAGGGTGGGATCACTTATCTGCTCAAGAGAGACCAGCCTACACCCCAACAGCCACTGCAGCACTGGCGTTTCCGTCTGGGTGAATCTCAGGCTGGGCGGAGGGGATTCTCACCAGCCACATGATTCCACGGTGCCACCCTGAAACCTTTTACATACGTGTGGAGGGAGGTGATGCCCTGGCACCCACACTGAGAAAAGGATGGGTTCTGCAGAGCCAGAATTCCCATTGAGAGGGTGAAAATGGCAGCTCTGCCATTGGCTTGGCCCAAAGCAGAACATAAACGCACTCTCATCACGTGAGCAGTCCATGTGGTCTAGCGTCAGGGTGAAGCAGGCAGCGGGAGGAGGGGACAGAAAGCTGTGAGCAGTACCCGCTCGGGGTCCTGGGCAGCTCCCTGATGCCAGCTGGGCCAGTGACATGAAGAGGAAGGCTAATAAATAGATGCACGTGGTGAGCGCCGGGCAGCCCCGGACCAGGTTGCGCAGGACACAGCAGACGCCGCTGTGGCTCCTGCACCCGGGTGCGAGGTGATCAGTGTCTCTAGGGAAGATATACAAATGCAGTTACTTCAAGTATTAAAAAAATAAGTTAATCGGCAGAAGGGGTCCGAAGCGGCTGAGCGTCCTGCCAGGCTGTCAGCTTCATTTCAATGTGCAAACGAGGGAAAAAAATGAGGAAAAGGTTATCTCCTCCCCAACATAAAGTGTGGAGCAGAGACAGTGCCTGTCTGCCAACTGGGGGCTCAGAATGTAGGGCCTCATCCCATCCCCCAAGGTCAGCATTTTCCAGTGTCAGAATGGTTGTGAACTATAAGCAAAATGCAGCAACCCACAGGCCTCAGGCCACAGCCAGCCAGAGGCACCAGCACGTGGCCACTTAGGGTCCGGTGTGTGGTGCCAGGCCAGGGAGCAGCCCTCTCCTGCATCCTCCTCATCTGCACAATCGATTCTGGAGCCTGCACGCACCTCCACGTCTCCGGCGATGCTGGGGCGGTGCTACCTCCCCTCCTGGGTCTCGATCGCACCCTGCTCTCGTGGTGTATCGTTTTCCTTTCTTTGGTGGTGCTCCAGGAAGCAGGAAGAAGATCGTGCCCCTCCCACGCTGTGGCAGCAGGCTGTGGTTCTGATGGGAGCAGCTTCCTTCTCTTACCAAATGTGCCAGTGGAAGAAAGGGGCACAGCAGCGCATCCTCGGAGCACGCGGGGTCTCCTGCGTCATGCCATGGAGGCCGTGCTCCTCCCCTGAGCGGGAGGTCCAGGTGGGCCTCCTCCCAGGAGGTGGAGCCGTCTCAGGTAACCACCGTCACCTGGGGCTTCCCACCGCACACGGGATTCGACACTCTCCAAGCAGCACACGGCACTGAGCGCAGACTCCAAGGAGGTGCCAGGCCTCCTCAGACTGCGGCTCCAGGTAGTTTGGAGGCCACTGACCGGCCAGGCGGATGCCAACAGCAAACGGAGCACTGGGTGGGAGCTCAGGACCAGTTCAGGCTGAAGCCCTTGGACAGCATGGCGGCCTCCAGGTCCTTGTCCTCCTCTCTCTCCCGGAGCCGCTGCTCCTCCAGCAGCGCCACCAGCGAGTCTCTCTGCTCCACCACCTCCAGCATCTCATTGAGAATCTGCTTCTCTTCTGACAGTTCCTCCTCGGTCTTAAGGTGATCTGGAAGGAGCGGAAGGCGAGGTGAGGGCCCAGGAGGCGGTGCCCACCCCGGCCTCCATGGACGCCTCGCCCCACTTACCTTCCACTGCCATGCGCTCCCGTAGCTCCTGCTGCAGTCGGCTCTGTCGGTCTTCCAGCTCCAGCTCCCGGGCACTGAGGCGGCAAGGCAGGAGAGAGAGAAGCCACAGTGATTGGGGACCATCCCTCAACCCCAAATCCAGAAGGACCTCCATGTCTGCTGTGCCAAGCATGCCGCTGATCCCCCTCCCCAAGGCCACTCACAAGATCATCAGCTCTGACTCGTAGCGCACCATGGCGTTCTTCTCCTGCACGAGCTTGAACCACTCCTGCATCAGCTTGGGGTCGTCCTTCTTGCCCATGCCTGCCGAAAGAACGCTCGTGTCAGGCAGAGGGAGTGCTGCACCCACCCCAGCCCGCGGGAGTCACACGGGGCAAATGTGCAAAGAGGGCCGAGCAAGATGCTGCCGGAACTTCCACTCCCAAGCCAGGCCCAAGGTTTGCCTGCAGCCATGGGGCCCTGGCGCCCGCCTCCCGGGGAAGGGCCCGTGCTTCCCGGTGCCCTGCCATCCCTGCTCACTCAGCCTGTCAGCGACCTCACCAGCGGGGCCCTTGCCCTCCTTGGGGCTGGCTTTACCTGCCTGCTCTGTGTGCTCTCCTGGGGTGACTGACGCGGCTTTCCCTCTTTTTCCCACTCAGTGTTTACTTGGCACTGCTATGTACTAGGTATCTTTGGAGGAAACCAGGGTCGTAAACAAGGCAAATGTGAATCTGTCAACTGCACCCTGCCCTTGATTCAAGTCATGCTCATTTAACTCAGCTCTTTCCCAGTTGCTGCCCCTCTCCAGGGCCACCAGAATGGATGCCTTGTCATTTCTTTACCTCCTGACCAAGGAGAGAAGACAACACCCCTTCACTTGTAGCCTATCAAGCTTCCGGCCACTCTCTCGCTGGATCCTGCGTGGTCGACGCAGCGCATCCCAGGAGGGCCGCCGCGTTTCTCACCAAGAGCAGAGAAACACTAGCAGCCTCTGGGGACGGAAGGAGGTGCCATGCCCTGGTCTGGGCCAATCCAATGGAATGCCTGTGGCTGGTGGCTGCCTGCTGGCTCAGGCTGCCCAAACTGAAAGTGCCTGATACCAAACCTCCCCCATGAAGGCCTGATGGCTGGGCCTCACTGTGGCAGGACGACAGAAGGAAGACGTCTCCAAGGGACCAAGCCACCCAAGGAGGGAACAAGGCCTTTTCTCTGGAGCACAAAGGCTCATGGCAAAAGCGTGGTCCTACCTGAAATACATGCTGTGTCAGTGGCTCTTCAGTATTTTTGGATTACAAACCACTTTGAGAATCTCATAAAAGCTAGGGACTCTCTCCTAGGAAAGTGCTTATGTGTGCACAGCAAACCACTTCATGGAGAATTGCAGGCTGTCCCTGGGCTTCCTGCAGTCCATCCCTGGGCTTCCTGCAGTCCATCCCTGGGCCTCAGGTTGAGGGGCTACTAGATGGGGACATCTTTGAGAGTCCCTTCCACACTCTGCGTCACTAGCAGGGGGCATTCTAGCCCGGTTAAGACAAGCCCAGGAGTGCGAGGCACACAGCCTCGGGTGGCCTGACACAGCCCGAGTGCCCCCTCACTGCTGGTTGCATGCCTCCACCTGCCTTTCTGGCACATGGTTCACAGACTTTCTGCAGTGGGGTCCGCTAGACACATGAGGCCTAAGCCAGTTAGTCTCTACACAGTGGCCACACCAAGGAGGCAGAAATGCACCGTGTTCAAACAAGCCGGGGTGTCTGCACCGTGCCCTAGTGCACATGCAGCTCTGCTCCCAAGCGGGGTTCTGCCCCTGAGCCCTGCTCTGAAGGACGGAAGCTCCCCGGCCTGTCCAGCCTGCAACTGTGGAGTGCGTGCCTGAGCCTGAGGGTCAGGGGACCAGCGCTCTCTTCGCCCAATCCAATAGGCTTGGGTCCCCACTCAGTTCCATGCATTGCTTCCGGAACGTCTCTGCACAATGTGCCCACATGGCTGTGGAGGAGGGGCCCGAGGCATGCAAGCTGTCCAGTGCGCCCAGCCGCGGCGGCATCAGGGACTCTCTCCCGCTGCCCACCTCCCCGCGAAGACACAGAAAACGCCACCAGAGACGTGCGAACACCGCTCACTAGCTACAGAGAGCTTGCCCACAGCCGCCAGGCAGGGGGTGCTGTGTGTGGGAGTCGGGTGAGTGCCGTGGACGGCAGGTAACAGCAGGGTTAGTCATGGCCACACCCCCCACATGCCTTTCAACGACAATCTTATCACCACAACAGACTTCAAATCAGACAAACTTAAAAACACACACTCAGCAAGACACAAGGTAGAGAGGTTTGCCTTCAGTGGTTGTTCTGGAAAGGGACCCGAGGGCACTCGGGCAGACCCATCTTTGTAAGGACAGTATTCCTTGACTCTGCCAACCAAATCGCTGTGCACAGGTGGGGGTTCCTCACCTGCATCTCTGCCCCTCTAGCTGATGCACGTGAGACTTAAAGGCCCCAAGCACGAAGGGCCGGGCGACGCTGCAGCCCTGAAAGACCCAGACCTGGAGGCTCCCTGGCTTCACTCTGCACCTGGTCCTCCCCTTGGACAGTCAAAGGGATACTGTACCTTTAGAAACTGCCACAGACTCATGACATTTTGTAACAAGACTGTTGAGGGTCAGAGAGAGAGAGAGGGGGGTAGGTGGGCTCTTGCTCGTGTTTGACTAGTGTTGCTGCGCCCCCGCTGAGGCGGTGGGGTGGGGTTGACGAGGTTACGTTACCTTCCTGGACACAGCAAGGGCAGAAGGAGAGAGGTCTACGCCGTGGAGTCCCGCCACTGGGCTCAACTTCAAAAGGGACCAAACAAGGAAGAGGAGGAGGAGGCGGAGAAAGACAAAAAAGGAAGAGGAGAAGAGGAACAGGAATTTGGAAGTGGAGAGGGACAGGGAGAAGGTGGAATAAAAACAAGCAGAGGACAAAAAGCATAAAAAGTGAGAAAGGACCAACAGGAGGAAAAGAAAAAATACAAGAAATGGAGAAGCAGAAACAAGGGAAACAAAGTCTACAAATGAATTAAGTCCTTTTTTCAGCACGGAACTGAACAAGAGCAGACCCAGCTCTGGGCAGCGTCACAGAGGGGCAAAGGGCTCAGAGCAGCAGCGTGGGTTCCTGCAAGAGGGACGACGTGTGCCCCACGTGATGGCAGCCTCGGGCCACGGTCCTCCTGCCTCAGCTGCTTCCTGGGAGGGCCGTGGCATCTGGGTCGTCATACAGTGGCCTTTGGGGCCTTGGGCCCCTCCTCAAAGCCCCTGGACAGGTCTGCATGGCTCTGGGACAGACTGCATTGAATAAGTGGCCAACATGGCTTCCAGGCTTGCAGGTAACAACCTGGGGTCACCTCCCAGACCCAGGTGGAATCCTCTAAGATGTCACCACAGGCATGTGCTTGAGGCAAAGCTGGCCTTGACAAGTGTAGGGCAAGGAGGGGCCTCTGAGTCTGTGGGGACAGCACCCAATCCTGCGATGGGCTTCTGGGACTCTTGCATCTGCGCTGCTTCGAATTCTGAGCCAGGACAATTTCGGGGAAACGTACACACACAGAGGTGACTTCCACCCATCCATGCCACTGTCCCCTCTGTCCCCCAGGCACGGGGAGAGCCAACCGCCCCCTTTCCTTCTGGCCCTTCCATGGCTGTGCAGGGACCCCATGCCACGGCTGTGGGCTATCACGCTCTGGACTGTGAGACCAAAGGGGCGAGCTGACAGGACACGCCAAAACTGACAGGAGCGATGCCAGGAGGAGGCTGACGGGCACCGGGAGACAGTGTGCAGAGAGACATCTCTAGATCTGGGGTCTGATGGCTACTCAAGGACGAGGGAGAGGAGCTTGGCAAGGGACCATCACAGAACCACAGAGCACACACAGGGACGACAGAGCCCAGGAAGACACCGGGCCTCGGCCCACAGGGAGGGTAGTGTGTGGTTTACAGCGAAAACAGGGTTGAAGAAATGACCTCATTTGACTCAACGGAAGGTCAACAAGACAAACGGCTGGCTCAGAGGCCACTCAGCAGTGCAGCTGCACGAAGGCAGGTGTTTTGTCTCTGAGTCCTTCCAGTGTGTGCACAGTGCCTTGGGCACACTGAATCTGCACTGGGTACAACTTCAAAGCAAAGCCAGGGACAGCGTGCACGCATGTCAAATGCTGATTATACCCAGTGTGCTAAACACACACAGATGGCCAGCCGACCGCATGGGCACACAAGGAGGGCTTCTTTCCTCAACAATACCCTCTGCCTCACAGTCGATCTACAGTCAACCTCAGCTTCAAAGTGTGGAGTCTGTGTTGACGCTTGGAACACCTGGATGACTCCCATCAAATACGTCAGTGAACACTCCCTGCCACCTCCTGTGACTGATGTCACAGGTGAACAGGCCACGTTGTGGAGCGGAACAGCACCCAGGATACACAACCAAAAGAAAGAGGCAGGCGCCTGCATGGGTAGACAGTACAACACGTGTTTCTGCTTTCTGGACAGCACAAAATAATGGCTTTCAGCTCTTTTTCGTAGGCCACATCCTCACACGCCCTTCCCAATACAGAGGACAATATAACAGAATGCTGAGAACAGAAATCAGGAAATGAAATTAGAGAAAGGGGGTATCAGGTAAGGTAAGCATTTAGAGAAAGCAAAAAGGCATTCTCCTAGCAAGAGGCAGAGTCGTGTGAGCAGCCGGCGCGCCGCGCTGCGGGGTCATCACCTTCGGACTTTCCCATGTGCTCCACTGCTTCCACAACGAGCAATGCTACTTGTGCAATCAGAAAAAATGCCCGATCAATACAATTTAGAAAATAAGAAGTGGAAGGGAAAGACCAATCAAACAAGGGGAGTTCCACCTGACTACAACCTGACCTGAGCATGCAAGGGGCCGGGGTCTGGTTTTATAGTAAATTCTTTGCCTTTTAGGGAGATGTGAGAAATAGCAGATTTGGTTCACTGGTTCTAAGAACAAAGATGCGGTCAAGCTTATAAAAAATGAAGTTTTCTGGTTTTTCTTAGCATCAGGGTAACGGATTTCTATCTATTGCTAACAGGTGCTATAATTTACCACTTCTCAAAGCACTCCTGCATGCCCTGGGTGCCGGCCACCTCTCCTGAGCTCCCGAGTGGTGAGTGGGTCCTGGCTGGGGCGTCTGCAAGGCCCGCATGCCCCTCCCTGGAGCACCCTGCTGCTGTCCCCAACACTCGCAGGCACACCTGCTCCATCTTTCCCTCTGAAGCTGCACTTCCTTTGGACGTGTGACCTGGGGGTGGCCTGTTAGTGCCACTCGCTTGACACCTGGTGGGCAGGCAGTGCCTGTCACTGAATTTCAAACAGCAGCAGAACCCCCACCAGGGAGTGAGGGCTGTCCAGAGCAGAGTGTGAGACAAGCATGGACAGTACCCTCTGGCTTTAAGGTGCCTTCACATGCATCACCCATGCGATCCTCACACTGGCCAGGTGTGGCTGCCAGGACGGGCATTCGTGTCCCCATTTTCAAATGAGGGTTCTGAGGCTCAAAGGAGTGAAGTGTGGCAGAGCCTGGAAAAGAAGCCATATCTTCCTTCCCACTCTCAGCTTCAGAGCTTGCCTCTTTAAGGCCAACATGGGCTCTAGGCAAATCTGACAAATGGTGGCGTCTCAGGCAGCTCAAAGAGCAGTTCTACTAGACCCTGATGGGAATGTCACACCTGGAAGGGAAGCCCGACGTCCCTTCCTGCCCCATCTTCTGAAGAGGCCCCGAGAGGGTAAATATAGAGTCTGTTTTGTCTGTGCCTGGGGAGACAGTGAGGGCAAGACCCGAATCCATGCCTCACCTTCCTAAGTTGGGGTGTCCCTCGGCACACCTGAACACCTCACTCCAGGCCTTGCCTCTCATGGGCTCAGGACCCAGTCTGGGGTAGAACGGCTGACAGGGTGGGAGAAACAGTGGCCAGTTGTAGGGCAGGTCCTCCTCCTCTGTACGTGTCCTACATTCCCACCTTCTCTCCACTCTTCACAAAGCCCTTGTCCAAGACTCTTCACCTTAGCACACTGCATCAAGATGACACCCAGGCGGCTAGAAACACAAGCAGGCAGACAAGCCAGCACACGGAGCCTAGACGCCCATCTGAAAGGCAGGCAGGGCTAACTTCAGGCCTTCCGGTACTCAAAATCCCAACAGCCCTGGTCCTGAGACCAGGGTGCAGAGGCTCAAGTGCCTTCCTCATGAGGATCAGTGAGGATATGATCAGAAAGCTCGGAAGTACGGGGGTTCATGCCTGTGATCCCAGCACTTCTGGAGGCCAGAGTGAGAGAACGGCTGGAGCCCAGGAGTTTGAGACCTGCCCTAGGCCATGTAGTGAGACCTTGTCTCTACAACAATTAGCTGGGTGTCGTAGCCTGAGTATCTACAATCCCAGCTACTCTGGAGGCTAGGGTGGGAGGACTGCTTGAGCTCAGGAGGTCAAGGCTGCAGAGAGCCATCATCACACCACTGCACTCCAGCCTCGGCGAGTGAGACCCTAGCTCTACAAAATAAACAAATAAATAACAATAGCGCAGAGGGACCAAGACAAAGGCCCAACTCTGTTCAGAGGCTGACGACCGCCAGCGACAACCTGTGTGGTGGTGGGTGCTGGCTTCATGCTCTGCATTTCTACCTCAATCAGTCAATTCTGCCTGGTGACGTTTAACCCGCTGGCTTCTACACTGGTGCTAATGTCAAAAACAGAAACATACATGAATCAGGGCTTGTGGGAAGGACAACGTGGAAGACTGATAATTTATACCAGAAACGCTTACCGCGCACCCCGAATGCACCAGCCACCAATGCTAACCATGTGGCAGCTAAAGCAGGGAAGAACTTCCGTCTGGCAGCAGAGCAAGCACAGCCAAGGTGGCAGGAAGGGTGGTGGGCTGTTCTCCAAGCTGAACAACTGGCCCTAGGGATCTGCCTCTTCTCAGTATCCGTCTTTACCCACAGACAGGCTCCCAGCTCCCCCTGGTTGGACAAAGGTGCTATCACTAAGGCTCAGAGCTGGAGAGGTCCCTACAGCAGTGCCCAGCAGACCAAAAGAGGACCCATTACGGAGATTTTTAGAGCCCAGAGGTCCCAGCCTGGAATGCTGCATTTCCCCAGGGAACACAGGTTAGGTTCCAGAGTGTCACCAGACTAGTACCATACTCAGAGGCGTAATGAGAAAAACGGGCTTTTTATGAGCTGAGCCACCATTTACAACTGCATTTCCATGAGAAAATACAGAATTCCAAATAATCAGCTTGCAAGTGCCTTAGAACACCAACTAGCCTTTCAAGAGCTGGGGGCGGCCCCACACCCTCCCTTCTGATATGCTGCTGTGTGTTTCACGCAGACCTCTGCACAGCCCCAGAGTTAGCTCCTTCCCCTTTCAGCCACACTTTTGGAACATCCTGCATAGAGAGAGATCACTTTTGGTTTTGACTTCCTTTTGGCCTCTGAGGATCACACTCCAAGGGGCTCAGGACAGGAAAGAGGCTTGCTTATTTCTCAGGCACATTTTGAGGCCCCACTTTCCTGCCTCTCTGGGTAGCCTTGTGCAGCCCTTAGCTCACCGGGTGGACTCCCACTTCTCACGCTTGTTTTGGGAGTAACGCCACTGTATTTACTGGTAAATACAGTACTAACAGCAATAATAACATAAATATTATAATACATAGTGATGGAGCAATGGCTTTTTATCCAACTCCTGTCACAGATACCACAGAGCTTTCGTCACCTTTTCCTAGGAAACACCAGGGGCATTACGGCTATGCCCAACTGATCAGATTAAACTTGCAGAAAGCAGCTTGGAGTGCTGGCACACGACTGTAACACCAGCACTTTGCGATGCAGAGATGGGTAGGTAACTTGAGGTCAGGAGTTCGAGGCCACCCCTTCTCTATTAAAGGTGACACCCCTTCTCTATTAAAAACACAAAATTAGCTGGGGGTGGTGGCGGGTGCCTATACTGCCAGCTACTCAGGAGGCTGAGGCAGGAGAATTGCTTGAATCTAGGAGGTGGGGGTTGCAGTGACCTGAGATGCGCTCCAGCCTGGGTGACAGAGCCAGACCCTGTGTCAAAAACTTTCAGAAAGCAAAGTGCCCGGGGCTGGAATTCCCTGGCGGCTCAAATTACGGAATGGAGCCGCCATAGATTTTCTGCTCTGCCTTGCTCAGGTTATGCAGCCTGGGAAGTGTAAGGAAAGACTGACCAAATGTTTTGCTAAGAAGGCACTTGGCTAGTCTGAGTCCCCAACCCAGGAAGCCCATTTGGTGGGCACCACCAATGCCACACTCCTGGCATGGGGCAGCCTTTGCACTGTAAGGCTGAGGTCCAGTCTAAAACTTTGGGCAATGACAAACACCATGGCCCTGACAGGTGCCCCAGATGGCTGGGTGCAATACTGCAGAATGTGAGCAGGTAGCATGACAGGGTGAGGCTGGCCCGGGAGGCCCAGTCTAGCATCCATGTGGTGGGGCTGGGAGACGCCTGGTGCTACACAGACACAGTGCAGAGATAAAGCTCCAGGCTGGGAGGAAAACTTAAGGCAAAAAACCAAACAAATGCATGTAAGAATTACAATCCCATACATAAATAAACACACACACACACACACACACACACACACACACACACACACGCACGCACACGCTGCAAAACCTCACAGGTTCAAAAGTTCCTAAGCAAAGCAGAGCCGGGCTGATGGTGGACTAAGCAGGCAAACCAAGAATCTACCGACGTGAAACACAGAGAAGCAAAGAGAACAGGAAGATGGCAGCTCAGATGGGCAAGGGGCAGGTGTCCTGCGCTCCCATCTCACCACAGTGAGGCCACCCTCCTGTTCTTCATGTTACATTTCTAAACCTTCCGTGTTCTTTCAATTTCCCTTTGAGACATACAAATCAAGAGATGAGGTCCCTCAAAACTAGAAATCATGTGTATTTTCAATCAATTTTAGAAGAAATGTGGTTTTCTTCTAGATTTCCAGTCATCTGTCTGTTACGGTGCAATAAAGCAGGCTGGGCTGGGCCTGTTCAGGGTCCCAGGGAAGAGGAGGGAAGGGGAGTGGCCACCTGGGGACCCTTCCTCTCCGGCCCAAGGGCTATTTTGAGTCTCTCTGATGATTTCTTTGGAAATCACAAGGTCCAGCTATGTGAGGAAGGGAAATTTCATTCTTTATATTCTGTGGCTGAAAATAGAGACTTTCAGAGCCTTGAAGTAGTTCACTGAGGGTCACTGCAAGAGCTTGCAGTGTGACATGCAGGGCACAGGGCAGGAGGTGGCATTCCCAACGCTCCGAGGGCTGCTTGGAGCTTTGCTCTGCCCACGGGAGAAATGACACAGGTTCCGTGGTACAGAAATAGGGCTTCAGGGTGGCCTTTTGGGGACACGAGTGCAGAGGAGCAACCAGGTTTTAAGTTTCAGGCTCCAGATCTCAATAGGGGGATTTTCCCTCCAATTAATGAACATTACCACGTGCTCCAAGAATGAAACAGTGGCAGCAGCAGAAAAGGAAGCTAATTCTAGCACTGCCGTCATCCCTGAGGGGCATGGTGAGACCAGGACTGAAGTCCACAAGAGACTCCCTGCAGAGATGTCCCCTTCGGGCTTCCTTATTAGGGCAGCAGCAGCCCCCACGTGGTGAGCAGAACCTGGGAAGTCTTGAATTTACGCAGAAGTCACGACAGGCTGGGAAACGGGAAGTGATGAGTTCATGAGCCCACCGTCAAAGGGTTACGAGTGGCAGTGGTGGGGCACTGTGTACTCACAAGGCACACTGACTTTCCTTTTTCTATTTCATTTCCCCCTGAAACTTTAAGATTCCAAAAAGCTAGCAGCTGGAGTCTGGGGACCCACAGAAGAAAGCAGCTCACACTTCTCACTCAAGCAAGGAGAGCAAAGAAAGCAGGAGATGCTTGAACTCAGAGGGAAGGGTGGATATAATCCTAAAGAAATGCGCTCTGACAGACCCCTCCAGGAGATTCTGAATGTAATGAGAGACAGGGTCTGGCTCTGTTGCCCAGATTGCAGTGGTACCATCACAGCTCACTGCAGCCTCAAACTCCTGGGCTCAGGTGATCCTCCCACTTTAGCCTCCCTAGCAGCTGGAACTGCCAGACACGTGACACCATGCCCAGCTAATTAAAAAAATCTCTTTATAGAGACAGGGTTTCACCATGTTGCCCAGGCTACTTTCAAACTCCTGGGCTCAAATGGTACACCTGCCTTGGCCTCCCAAATTGCTGGGATAACAGCTATGAATTCTTTCACACACTGATTTGCTTAGTGTGGACATGGAAAACGCCCAAGGTGCTGTTAGGAGGAGGCAGGGGGCATTAGATGGGAACAGGGTCTGTTAATTGGACTGTAAGCACCGGCCCTTCTGCAGCACCATGGCCATGAGTGTGGCGGTCCCTGAACATACCAGAAGCCCTGGGACACCGAGGGAGTCTCCAAGGGGGTGAGTCCGTGGGTCGTGGAGAAACACAGACAGCAATAGTTCCCCTTCCCAGGGAGGTGAGAGCCCCGCCTTGGATGTGGCCCTGTCTGACAGGTGGAATCACAGAACTATGACACTGGCTTTTAAATGAATGGTCCAGGAAGTGACCCTCTTAAAAGAACGGGGTCAGGGTAAAACATGAGAGAATTATCTCTGCCACCCTGCTGTTTGAAGACCACCTCTAGGCATAGAGCCTCCATGGGGAGGTGAAGTGAGCAGACTGCGAGACCAAGGGACACAAGAACAGGGAGGAGGAGCCAGAGTCCCCGGCATTCACCTTGCCGCAATGGCAGCGGCCCAGGAGAAAAGCTGCCCAAAGCTTAGATGTGAGACTCAGGTGTCAGCCAGTCCTCTGAACTAATACAAACAGCAAGACGCCAAACACACAGCAACCTCTAAGCTAGTGGTTCTCCCGCTCTAGAGGGCACTGGAACCTGCTGGAAAGTCTGTTATGGCAGAAAACCAGGCCTCACCCCAGTTTCTGATTCTGTAGGTCCAGGGCAGGACCTGGGGCTGTGCCTCTCTAACAGGCTCCTGGGTGATGTTGCTGCCGGCCCAGGGACCACACTTTGAGAACTGTGGCCTTGGGCTTTCCCTGTTTTCACTGAAAAGAAGTACAAAGTGAGCTCTGGGACAGAGCAAGGAGGGAGGCACACTGTTACCAGCACCTGTCAGCCTGGCTTTAGGTTTGGCAAATCCAGACAGAAATCACAGCAGAGAAGCCTTTCCCTCCCACTCAGCGCTTCTGGGAGACATGAGAGCACACCCTAATGGAAATGGTGGGAGCTGAGATCTTGGCATCTTTGCTTAAGTGCGGCACGCAGTGAGCTCCCTAACAGGTATGATTCCTACGAGCAGTGAAAGTTGTGTTGCAGCATGTGTATTTAGGGGACCAGGACGCAGAGGCAAGGCTGGTGGAGTAGGGTGGGCAAAGTTTTAATAGAAAAAATTAAAATGGCCCCAGGCAGAAAAGCTAGGTCAGATCTTCCTCTGGAGCACAAGTGGGCAGTGGGGAGATCAGCATACTGCTCTGATTTGAGCTGGAAAAGGGTCTGTGCTTTGTCATTTGGTTATGGGGTTGATTTCTCCTTGTTTTTGTGAGCAGGGACCAGGGAGTGTGGGTGGAGAAAGGGCGTCAGCGGGGTTAGTGTCAGCACAGACGCTGCCATACATACCACCCAGATGCAAGTCGATGAGGTCACTGTAATAAGACTCTCCCCAATAGTCTACAACAAGGAATCGGTGAAGAGAGAGTTATTCCATCAGGTAACCTCCTGTCCCCCCACACCCAAAGCAATCAATGACATGGAGCATAAGAACACAGACAGAGCGAGGCGGCAGAGGACGGCTGGAAAGCATGCGTGCCTAAGTGCATCACATACTGCATGTCCACACATGACATATCTTGAACTGTGTGACTGTGGGAGGAGGAAGCAACTAAAACCCACTGCGGGCAGTCGACAGTCACAAGCAACATGATCCTGCTTATGCCGCGGGTCGGCCGGGACAGAGGCTTTGGCCTTGCTGGGAACTCCCACCCCTGGGACTGACCTTCTCTAAGATTTAACAGAGCGGGGCTGGCCTGCTTGTCAGCTGCTGAGACTGGAAGCCCCAGGCTGAGGGCTGGAGGCAGGAGGCAGGAGGCAAATGTCCTACAGAAGCTCTGCAATTCTTAGGTTTCACGCAGCCAGAGCTCTCCCAGGAATTCCCACGACCCCACTGCTGACTGTCTCAAAGGTCTTGCAGACCCACTTTTCCGAATGGGTCTGAGAGGAAGGGGATTCTGTTTCAAGGCTTAGGCCCCTAAATTCAGTCAGCCTTCTTAAAAACAGGACACAAGCAGAGACTTATGCGGAGTTCTTCCCCAGGCACTTGCCCGAAGGCTCCTGGAGGTCTGCAGGCCCAGGGCAGACCGGGCCTGGTAGTTCCACGGCTGTCTGGCCAAGAGCGCGGTGTCATTTTCATGCCTGAGATGCAGACTGGGTGCTGCCGAGGCGGGGCTTAACCGGGGGTCATCTCCCCAGAATCACAGAGCCGAGAGGCCGGGCTTGAGCGGGGGTCATCTTCCCAGAATCACAGAGCCGAGAGGCCGGGCTTGAGCAGGGGTCATCTCCCCAGAATCACAGAGCCGGGAGGCCGGGCTTGAGCGGGGGTCATCTCCCCAGAATCACAGAGCCGAGAGGCCGGGCTTGAGCGGGGGTCTTCTCCCCAGAATCACAGAGCCGAGAGGCCGGGCTTGAGCGGAGTTCCTCTCCCCAGAATCACAGAGCCGAGAGTCCGGGCTTGAGAGGAGGTCTTCTCCCCAGAATCACAGAGTCCAGAGGCCGGGCTTGAGCGGGGGGTCTTCTTCCCAGAATCACAGAGCCCAGAGGCTGGGCTTGAGCGGGGGTCTTCTCCCCAGAATCACAGACACATGGAGCACAGCACTCAGCCGCCAAGGTGTTGCCCTTTCTCCAGGCCCCACATTCTGAATGCAGATCTGCAGAGCCTCCGGTCCCACCTGACGGCATCCCCTTGAGAGTGACACACCAGACAGCAGTAGCATGCAGTCCTGCCCCAGTTTTTCAACACATGCTCAAGGCTGAGCCAGCGGTTTGTAACAAAAAGGCTTATCAGGTGCCCAGGACTGGAAATCATCTGTCGTGGCCTGGCCCTAGGATCAAAGGTGCTGAAGCTTGTGGCCTGGCTATACGTTGTCACACCTTAGACAAACAGAGAACGGGATGACAGGTCCATGCCTGATCCCTTCTCTGGAAGGCAGCTTGGCATATGAAGTCTGATGCCCTCAGACAGCGATGGAAGCTTGAGACCACCAAGGGTGGCAGGTTCCAGCCAGTTTACTACAGTACCCAGGGAAGGGCGGACTGCCATGGTGAGAAGACTCCGGATGACTATCATGCTCTGCTGTCACTGCCTTCTGCAGGGCTCAGCCAGGCACCACAAGGCTAAGGAGAGGGACGGGACGCAGAAGCAGGAGAGAAGGCAGTGGCAGCACCACACTTGGGCTTCACAGATGGCATGGGCCGAGGAGGAGCAGGGCCACGCGGAACTGACGTGAGACCAGCCCTGGGAGGGATGTGTTCACGTTAAGAGAAGGAAAACAATATATCTGGAAATTCTTATATTCTTAGGGTAGGAACCGTAATTCCTGAAAATTCCTGAGAATTTCTCAAATGCATCTGAAAGGGATATCCCAACAGAGCTACGAAGGCCCGTCGTGAACAACAGAACAGAAACATCTTTGTATAGAGATATTTTGGTGAAGGCTCATCTAAAGGAGGGAGTTTGGACTAGGACAGTGGTTTTCAAGCTTCTGTGGAACCCTAAGTTTCTTCAAAAGGCATTCCAAGGGGTCTCCCAAATTCCTGATGTACAAACACTTATAGCTTTTTTTTTTCTTTGAGACGGAATTTGTTGTCGCTCAGGCTGGAGTGCAGTGTCATGATCTTGGCTCACCCCAACTTCCACCTCCCGGGTTCAAGCAATTCTCCTGCCTCAGCTTCCCGAGTAGCTGGGATTACAGGCATGCACCACCACGCCTGGCTAATTTTTCTGTATTTTTAGTAGACACAGGGTCTCTCCAGGTTGGTCAGGCTGGTCTCAAACTCCCAACCTCCAGGTGATTTGCCTGGCTTGGCCTCCCAAAGTGCTGGGATTACAGGCATGAGGCACTGCGCACGGCCACTTGTTAAGAGACCTTATTAAGATAAGACACACCACTTTCAAATGTTTCGTATGTCAACTTTTCACCCACTGGGGACCATCAACCCAATAATTTGTGTTGCTGGGTGAGCATGATTTTGTGGGGCCCTCAGGACCAAGTTTCTGCCTCTCTCTGTGTAAGTGGCTGAACTCCCTGTAAATGTTAGTGAAGAGGACGTTTTATTTATTTGTGTATTTAAATTCTGGCCTGCAGGCCCACTGCTCACACGCCACTCTTTGAGTCCATCTGGGCGAGCTGCAGCTCAGGGACAGTACGCGTGCCTGTCGGCGAGGCCCTTTAGTTGGGGTAACACGCTCTGCTGCGGTTTTACAGCATAGGTGGGGTTTTGTTTACTCTGTCTAGGAGCCTCGTTTCAGACTTGTCTTTCGTGAGGAATAGGAACTGCTGTTACATTGGCTATGAGTCAACCATGGCAAAAAAAGCCCTTGCCTCATTTTAAACTTCCAGTATCTGCATCATTTAAACTGCAGATAATTCTAATATTTCCAAGTGAGCTGTTCAGTTATTTAAACTTGAACTTATTATCTTGTAAAAAGGGTTCTGTTCCTAAAAAAGAAGTTTGAAAACCACTGACAGGCCAGGTGTGGTGGCTCACACCTGTAATCCAAGCACTTTGGAGGCCCAGGCAGGCGGATCACCTGAGGTCGGGAGTTCAAGACCAGCCTGACGAACATGGTGAAACCCCGTCTTTAAAAAAAAAAAAAGAAAACCACAGACTTCAATGACATTTGAGTTGTATAAGTTTAAGGAAATGGGATTATCTAACGACTAGAAAAAGGAATTTTGGCAGAATCGTATGCCAATCTTCAACAGTATATTATTTTCTGGCCTTTTTGCAGAAGCTTGAATAACAGGGTCTGTCACAGAGGCATCGAAGTGTTGTTTTACACTCAGACTTCACGGAGGCCACGGGCGCTCATGTGCTTACGGGAACCGCCAGCCTTGATGGCACCACCACCTCAGCCCTGTGAGTGAGGAGGGCAGGGCATGGTCTTCTTTCTGGAGGGCTTAAAGCACGAAATGTGGCTGCACACATTGCAGAGTTATTTTGCCTGTGTGTTGAATCTATCCACTGGTTTCCATCTTGCCAGAAGTGATTTTGGAGAAGAGCAAAGAGAAGTGAAGACGAGCCTAGGCTCTCTCCTGAGATCTTCCCCAAGAAGAGGAAAAGCGCAAGGGCAGGGCCCTGTGGGCCTGGATGCAGATGCACACAGGTGGGCTGGGGCCAGCTCCCTCTGAGCTCAGGCTGGACTGAGGAGGCCGAATCAGAGTGTGCAGAGCAGGGCAGGGAGGCAGGCCACCGCAGGCTCGCTGGGAAGCCTCGGACCCTCTTAGGTGAACCCGAATCTCCTTGCCGTGCTTGTCTCACAGCGATTCATCCCAGTTTTCTCGGCCCACTGGATGCTAAGTGCTTCAAGTTCTGCATTTCCTTCGGCAGCCTGGGCTTTAGCATTAAGTCCAGCATCAGGTGATCCCAAACCTAAAGCATCCACAGCCTCCCTTTCTTCCCAACCCATCTCTCTGCCTGAAGGTCCTCGCTGAGTAGATTGATGAGCTCCAACTTCCAGGCCTTAAAGGGCCTGGGAAAGGAGATCTACTTCCACGCCCAACTCCCTCCCCCACCCACCGCACCAACTTCAGTCCTACAGGCCACAGGAATTCATCTTGACACCAGGCACTTCCTGTGAGCCCAGGGGTCTTTGAGCAAGATCAGATGGCAGCAGCTGGCCCTGCTCCTGGCCGCCTCCTCCCAGTTCTTCTGTTTCACAGCACGCCTGCCTGTCAGCAGAGGCACCCTGCTCCCCTCTACCACACTAGAGTGAGGAAGTAAGAGGACACTGCTCTTCTTCATCCCAGCTCACAATTTGAAGCTGGACCTGCAGGCTATAAAGGGATGGAAGTTTCCCCATCCAGAGACCAGACGAAGACTTGTGGATGCTTGAGAAGGCAGAGTGGTCACTGCACCCCGGGGCTGGCCCTGCGGCTTCAAGGTCCTGAACCAACAGGGCTTCCTGGGCAATGGGGCCAGAGACGCCTCAGGAACTCCCTTGCATTCTCCGTGCCCAACTGTGCTGAGTGCAGCCCCGCGGTTTCCCTGGGTGGAACGGCAGATATGAGCGCACCACACCTTCCAGTGCTTCCTCGCCAGGAGCAGCAGTCACAAGCACAGGGCCCTGCCAGCCACTCCCCAGGGTCTACTCCACGTTGGCTAGTCACATGCCCTGAGCCTCTCCAGCCCTGCCCTGAGTGACCAGCTTTCAATGGACACAGAGCCTGGGTGCCCTCTGAAAATCCATGCCTGCCAAGGGCGGCCACATGCTCTCTCACCAGTGGTGGAGAGGGCTCTGTGGGCAGGAGGGGGCCCGTGGGGTGCAGGCTGGGGACCTGCCCAGTGCAGTTCTGTGATGGTTCCTTGCAGTTCAATCTCCCTCACTCCCAGTTACTCCCTTCTAGAGTAAATGTGGGACAGGAAGGAAGGGGAGGAGCCAGCGCTCGCCATCAACATGCCAGGGACTGAGTTTCACTCTGTGGGAAACAGCAGCCCAGAGGGGCTGCGGAGCAGGTTGGGCCTGGGGCTGTCTCAGACAACTATTTTCTTTTGCTTAACAGGAAGCCCCAAATCTCAGTGATGAAGGGCCCCAGAAAATCCTGCTGGAAAAGGAGCTGAATTCCAGGTGAGGTGAAGCAAAACTAGCCTACCATGGTGGGAGGGAGGGAGGGCTTCCTCCAGGAGCAGAGCTTAGGAGGGAGCCCAGTAGTACCTGCTTCGCCCCGGAGCGCCTTCTCCACAGCCACGCCCCTTTCCTCCAGCCGCCGCTGCCTTTCCTCCACCTGCTGCAGCTGCCGCTGGATGATCTGTGACAGACAGCACACCTGAGCACCCAGCCTTGCAGCCCTGCTTCAGGAGGCCACACAACTGCACACCCACACGAGGGAAACGAAGGAGCCGCCACTCTGGAAACCGCTGCAGTCTGTAGGCTGCGTGCTCTGGGTATGGTGTGGAGACCACCTGCACCAGAACCCCTAGCTTATGTAGACGCTAGGCTCCAGGCCTTGCTAGATGGCACCAAAGAGTGTGGACATGGCTCAGGTAGTGACCACCCTCCCAGGAGTGGTGCAAGGACAGGAAGTGGATGTAAACTGCTGCACGAGGGGCCCGAGTGCCGGAACCTCAGACTGTTCTCACGGCAAGACTGCTAGAGTACTGGATGGGGATCCTCAAGAGTGCAGTGGAAATGCCATCTTTACGGTAAAAAATTAAGAGAGGCCAGGCACGATGGCTCATGCCTATAATCCCAGCACTTTGGGAGGCCGAGGTGGTTGGATCACCTGAGGTCAGGAGTTCCGAGACCAGCCTGACCAACATGGTGAAACCCCATTTCTACTAAAAATACACAAATTAGCCAGGCATGGTGGTGGGTGCCTGTAATTCCAGCTACTTGGGAGGCTGAGACAGAAGAATTGCTTGAACCCGGGAGGCAGAGGTTGCGGTGAGCCGAGATCACGCTACTGTACTCCAGCCTGGGTGACAGAGCAAGACTC